>JAJIBD010025310.1:0-17545 GCA_021461705.1 Cryptotis parvus | reverse complement strand
ACCATATGGGATGCTGGGGATCGAACCCGGGTCAGCCATGTGCAGGGTAATGCCCTACCCACTGTGCTGTCATTCTGGCCCGTATTTCAGATTCTTACTTTGACTGTGTAATTCCTTCCTGATTAGGTGCTAGCTTGTCTGAACTAAACATCTATTTGTAATCTTTGTGTTTCCTTGCATATCTTCCAGAGTTCTTGTATTTGCACTCCATCTTCTCCTGTTCACCTGCTCTTTCAAAATTCCATTCTTAAATTAAAATCAAGGATTAGGTTTGTTCCTCCAATGTATCAAATGTTGTTTCAATGCATTATAATCTATTTTTATGATGTTTTAGTATCAGATCTCCAGTTTCTTGAAGTCAGAAATGATCTGTAATTTATATTCTATCTCTCCATTTTTTAAAATTTTTGAGTCACACCCAGTGATACTCAGGGCTTACACCTGACTCTGCACTCAGGATTTACTCCAGGTGGTAATTAGGGGACCCTACAAGATGCCAGGGATTGACCCAGGTCGGCCCTATTTGCAAAGCTAATACCCTTCCTATTGTACTATAGCTCCAGCCTTTTTTTTGTAAAGAAAAGAAGTAAAGAAAAGCAACTTCTTTTCTTTACAACTCCTGGTATTGATATGATATGTTGTATGTATAAAAACTAAATGACTGTTTCATGGATAGAAGAATAAATGGAGGTTACACATTAATATCAATATATGCCTTCTACAAATTAATATGGGATATATCCTATAAAAGAAAAAAGTAATTTTGAGAGCTGAGATTTGTTCTATTTTTTGGTAGAGTGTCACTCAATATATAACATTCCTTTCCTATATTTTATTTTTAGTTTTAACCATATTTTATGACTGTAGGAATTTCCTTGGGCCTCCCAAATCGGTGCTGAAGGAACCTTGAGAATATTCCTACTGATATTCAGTGGGAATGTGAGACCAGAGAGTTGAATGCTTTGTACCAGTCAAATGAAGTTGTTTTGGCCCATCTGTTCTGGGGGCAATGAGGGCCGCACTAGTACTTGGGGGCGGTGCTGTGCCTCAGACTGAGATTGGGGCTTATATATGGCATTGTGCATGAGCTTTAGCCTTCTGAGCTTTCCTTTTGGTAATATGGACTCCCTTTTGTTTATTTTTGTTTGACTTTTTTTCTGGTTTTGGGGTCACATGGTGCTTAGGTTTTACTCTTAGCTTTGTGCTCAAGGATCACTCCTAATAGTACTTAGAGCAAACACGTGTGGTGCTCAAGATAGAACATGGGTTGGCCTCATGCAAGACAAATTCCTAAATCCTGTAGTATTTCTATGGTCCATTTTTGTTTTTTGAGACCACAGGTACAATTATAGAAAAAATAATGAACAAATGATTTCCCCTTTACTTACTCAAAAAATTTCAGAGCTGATTTAAAGTGCCTCAGATGACAAGCAGAGCAAATATTTGTAGAGAATTCTCTATGTTTTTGACAGTGTGTTAGACAATTTAGATAGATTGACTCATTTAACCACATAACAACATTTTGTAGTACTTACTGGTCTGATTATCATTTTACAGGGGCAGCCAGGCAGGCAGGCAGCAGGCAAGAAGGAAGGAAGGAGGGAGAGAGGGAAGGAGGGAGGGGGGGGGGGGGGGGGGGGGGGGGGAAGGAGGAAGAAGGAAGGAAGGAAAGGAAGGAAGGAAGGAAGGAAGGAAGGAAGGAAGGAAGGAAGGAAGAGAGAAGGAAGGAAGAAAGGAAGAAGGAAGGAAGGAAAAAAGGGAGGGAAGGTGGAAAGGAAAGGAAGGAAGGAAGAAGGGAGAGAAGGAGGGAGGAAGGAAGGGAGAGGGAGGAAGGAAGAAAGAAGGAAGAAGGAGGGGGAAGGAGAGAGGAGGAAGGAAGGGAAGAAAGGGAGGAAGGAAGGGAGGAAGGGAGGGAGAGAGGAAGAGAAGGAAGGAAGGAAGGGAGGAAGGAAGGGAAGGAAGGGAGGAAGGAAGGAAGGGAGGAAGGAAGGAAGGAAGGGAGGAAGAGAAGGAAGGAGGGAGGAAAGGAGGAAGGAGGAGGGAGGAAGGAGGAAGGAAAGGGAGGAAGGGAGGAAGGAAGGAAGGGAGGAAGGAGGAAGGGAGGAGGTAGGAAGGAAGGAAGGGGAGGGAGGGAGGGGTGAAGGAAGGAAGGAAGGGAGGGAGGGAGGGAGGGAGGAAGGAAGGAAGGAAGGAAGGAAGGAAGGAAGGAAGGAAGGAGGGAGGGATGAACGGGGAAGGGAGGGAAGAAGATGAGACACAAGAACTAAGATAGTGTAATACCATGAACTCAATTTCCATATACTGTGCTGCCATTTTCTTGATGCAATATCCACTGGATGCAAATGTTTTCCTTTTTTGTGGCACTACTGGTGTCTGGGAATTGCTGTAATTTCTAGTTGCACATGTCAACTGTAAGGCTTATACATATCTTTGACAGCTAGTTTCTCAAGCAAGTGACTCCCTAACTCTAGTCGATCAATCTTGGTTATTCCACACCAAGTCCTTCCCTTGTTCTGTGTCTCCACTCAGTTGGTGTTGTGATCCCTTTCCCATCTCAGTTCTGAAAAGGAGATGAATTACACAACAAAGAGTTATGACTTCTCTCTTCTGAGAAAATCAATTGGGACACCACTTACTTTGTGTGTGACTGAAGGAAAATTTTATTTTCGGAGACATAAGTCTCCGAAAGTCTCTGTATTTTAAAGTATTTTTCCCTCATAACAACATGCGAATGCTTTGCTTTGGTGCTTGGAATGAAATACCTTGTTGGAGTAAGGATTGGCAAAGCTTATGTACTAACACGGTATTTTTTAACCTTGTGAAGCATGTCAGCATATTGGCTTTCTTAACCTAGAATTCAAATTCTCTCCTAGTTCAGGAAAATACTTGGGAAGTTTCCAAGACTCTTTAAGTGTAGTTTGTAAATATGATATAAGAGCAGTGAAGTCACTTTAACAAAAATGACTAGCACTGTTCAATGATTCTCAACAGTGTATATGAACTGGAGGGATTATAGAAAAAACAATAAGGTGGTTCGCTCTAATGTCATATGGATTATTTATTCTTATATTTCAACAAAGGAAAACTCCTAAATTAATATGCTTGCTTTTCAAATAAATTTTGTGTGTGTAGGTGTGGAGGTTTTAATTCAGCATTTACCCATCTGAGAACAGGGCTTACTCCAGGCTCTTCCTCAGAGATCACCCTGGAAATGTTTGAAGGACCATAACCAGTGCAAGGGAGTGACCTGAGGTCAGCCACATGTAAGTAAAGTGCCTTAAACCCCTTTACTATCATTCTGAAATTAAAGAAAAAATGTCAAATTCCCTATGCCATAGATTAGAAGCATGAAAAGATGAAAAAATGTACATAATATCTCATGCACATAATGACAAGTTAGAATTGATCTTAATAATTAAGCACAAGGGTTTGTTGCATGTGAAGAAAAGCTTAACTATGTCAAATTCTATGATTTTTTTTCATTTCCCCTTAATATTATTGTATGATTACAGATATGCCAAACTACTTTAATGAGTATTATGATTTATTAAGTTATAAAGCAATTAGTATTGAAATTGAAATTAAAGCTTTCAGCAAAAAATATCTCATGAATTACATGAGTCATAAATTAAATTAAAAAAGCAAAAAGAAATTTTGATAACAAAGTGTTAAGACTATTTAAAGTTCCTTTCCAAACTAATTTTAGATCCTTTATATATAAAATACAATTTGGTTGAACCCAAACTAAATTTGAATTGGCTTTTATTAATGTTTTAAGTTATTTTGTGGGTGATACCCAGCAGTGATCAGGAGTTGCTCCTAGTTTTGTGCTCCAGGGTCATTCCTGACTGTCCTTGGGGTACTACATGTAGTGCTGAGGGTCTGACCGGTGTCTGTTGCAGATAAAGCAAGTGACTTGACTCCTGTACTATTTCTCTAATACTGGATTTAGAGGTGACTACAAGAGTATGCCACCCGCACGGCAGAGCCTGGCAAGCTTCCCGTGTCTTATTTGATATGCCAAGTACCAGTAACAATTATAGACCTCATTCTCATGACCTGATGGAATGGTTTGAGGCTCTTTATGTTCCTGGAGCAAGCAAATGCCCTTGGGCTCTACTAGCATGAGACAGGACATATGGAGGTGTTACTGGTGCCCACTTGAGCAAATCGATGATGAGCAGGAAGACAAGTGATACAAGTGATACTATTTCTTGGGCCCCTACCTTATTTTTAAAATGTAAATATCATATACATGGTGGAATGGTGCTTGGTAGCATTCTATAATATCAGATTGAGTAAAAGAAAATTTGTTCCATGCAAATGCAACTAGGTTTATAAGTCAACTTTCACTAAAATATATAAATATATGCACTGTGGTAGTTTACCATGATTAAAAGCAATGCTATAACATTATGTAGACCACAAATGTTAGATTTCTTATAAGTAAAGAAGAGAGTCTTCTGAAAACTTTCTCAATTTTATACCTACAGTGTTAAAGTTAATTTATGAGCACACGCATTTTAACAAAACCTATTAAGGAGAATAACACTCTTCCAAATGGATCTTTTATGATTTATTTTAGAAAACATTGTCTGGTCTACCATAAAAGAAAGCATGGTTCTCCTGAATAAATGAGGATTTTACTCCCAATTTTATATTAAAAAAAACTTTGACATTGAAAAATATACCATTCATCTTTAACACAAAATTCTTCTCTTCTGACAGTATATCTATTGAAGCATGCATTACTAATTCTTACCAAAGATGGAAGATATTTCAGAGGCCTAAAGCATTTGGCCCTCAGAGTAAGGTTTCAGGTTCAAACCCTGGTACCACCATGTGTGTTGGGGTAATTCTGATAATCCTGGGTAGAAAGGCCGGCCTCAGAGCAAGTGTGAAGCTCTATGCTGAATTCAGAGCAACGGATTGTGTGGGGGTAACTCTGAAAGCCTGTAGCCTTAAATTCCTGGTGAGGGAGAAAAATCACATGAAGCATTTGAGAAGGAAGCAAAGAAGCATTTGCAATAAAAAAGTGCAAAAAATAAAGCAAAACCATGAAAAGAATAAGACTTAAATTATTAAGTAAATATATGAATATAATATGAAGTTATCCTGCATCTGAAATCTCTAAAAATTTTTACTATTAGATCTTTTTAATACATTTTATAATTAAAATGTAATTTTATTGATAAATTATGTAGCTCATTCTTAAGGTTATTTGTATCAACTGAAGCTTATGAAGGTGACCCATTATTAGAAAGGTAATAAATAAGGAGCCTTTATTTAATAAAGTATTGATTTGAGAGCAAATAAACAGGGAATTGGTTCTTTCAAAATAAAGACATAGTAAAGGCAATATGGCTGAGATCAATTTTTTATTTAGAGGAAATTTTTGTTTTTGTTTTTGGACCTCACCTGGTTGTACTCAGGTATGATACCAATATCTAAGGCCAGACAAAATATGAATCAGAAGGTCTTGTCGGTGGGTGTAATCTACTGCAAGTGTGTGGGAGTCAGAGGTTAGGTAAGCAAAGAAGGAAACAGTAATCATTGGAAATGATAATACTAGCCTAGAACTGAGCACTGAATACGGGCTAAAGTAAATACATGATAACCTCTAAATGTATGTATTGCAAGCCACAATCTGTAAGAGAAAGAAGAGCAAGGGAAGGAAGGAAGGAAGGAAGGAAGGAAGGAAGGAAGGAAGGAAGGAAGGAAGGAAGGAAGGAAGGAAGGAAGGAAAGGAAGGAAGGAAGGAAGGAAGGAAGGAAGGAAGGAAGGAAGGAAGGAAGGAAGGAAGGAAGGAAGGAAGGAAGGAAGGAAGGAAGGAAGGAAGGAAGGAAGGAAGAGCCTGCTATAGAGGCAGACTGGGGGAGGGGAGGGAATCAGGGGACATTGGTGGTGGGAAATGGGCACTGGTGGAGAGAAGGGTGCTGAAACACTGTATGGCTGAAACAAAACATGAACATATGTGTAATTTTAAATCTCACAGTGGTGTAATAAAAAATCTTAAAAACCCAACTATGAATAACATTGTAATTCACAGTGCCTGAATAAAATTTTTTGAAAAAAAAATAAAATAAAGTAAGGGTCATCAAAGCGTGAAGTCATTTCTTTATACACTCCAATGCATTAGGATCTAAGCTCCTGGAATTTGCTTTTTATTGTTTAGTAGCTTGCATTCTGGTGACTCAGTTTAAAGGGATCTTTATTACTTATGTTCAGCTCTGTGGTTGAGATATCTCAGTGTCTATTACTATGTTTGATATATTGTAGAAACTCAACATTGACTGAATAAATTGTTTAAGAAAAACAATTCCAAAAAGTTTTCCATTAAAATTATAGAAAATGTTCTGTGCTTCTGGAATAATAAATATACCAATAGGTACAAAGACAGATTCCTAAATAAATTATTGTATGAAACTGTGAATTTTAATAATGGCTCCAAAACCTTGCTGCTGAAGAGAATTATCTGAAGGAAATTTATAGATATCATTTTCCAGGCCAGATAAAGGAGAATCTCAGTTTGTATTTTGCTCATTTTTTTACTTTTGAAGGTCAAGTTTTCTCTGAAGCTTAATAATTAATACTGATAGACAAAATAATACTTCTGCAAGTACAAATATTGCATAAAGAAATATTTCTCTAGGTGAACATGTCATAATTTACATGATTTCTTCTCATTGAACAGTAAGACAGCTTTCATTTTATTTTATTGCAACATAGCTTTGCAAGTTATTTTGCTATTTTGGGGTGAGGGACATAGGGAACACACCTGGCAGTGCCCAAAAGGCCATTCATTGCTCTGTGCTCAGGGGGGACCCCTGCGGATCTTGATGGACCGTATTACGTATTGAGAAAATGAGCCTGGGTTTTCCGCATGCAAGGTCAGCACTCGAACCCTGTGTGTTGAAAAAGGGTCTTGCCTCTCAAGCAGTGCTTAGGAGCCTTGAGGACCCAAAAGGGACTCTTGGCCAATAGGCCCAGTGGACCAATGCAAGGGCCGGAGGATTCGGTGTTGTTCACGTCCTGTGGTGACAGAGCCCAAATGACCCAGTGCTCAGGAGTCTCCAGGCTGCTCGCTGTGGTGCCAGAGATTGAACCTGGGCTGGGATGACCTATACATGCACCCTATTTGCTCAACTGTTTCTCATCCCCTAGAAAGTAATTTTCTTAAAATAATAAAATTTGGTGGTTTGTTTTGCTTGTTTTGTTTTTGGTTTGGGGTCACAGCCTGCAATGCTCAGGGGTTCCTCCTAGCTCTATCTACACTCAGGAATTACTCCTGGCAATGCTTAGGAGACTGTATGGGGTGCCAGGGAGGGAACCCAGTGTCAACGGGTGTGAAGTTAATATCCTACTGCTGTACTATCTCTCATTCCTGGTGTTTTGTGTTTTTTTAAAGTTTAGTTTTATTACTGGTTTGCTTTTTCTTGAGTCCCTTTGCTTTGTCAGTGTCTATCTCATTTTGTTTTTGCTTTTTTGTTTTGTTTTTGGCCCAAACCCAGGTCAGATGCATGCAAACCAAAACTCTACCATCTGTACTATGGTCCGCCCTGTTGGAGGACAGGTTTAGCTTTTCTGGGAGCTTTGTTGTTTTGCCCACTCCCAGCTTAATCTATTTAAGCCAAGGTTCATTCTAACAAGACATCTCTTCTATGTAAATACTGCTAGAGGGTGTGGCAGTTACAGAAGTCACCTTGATTGAATAACTTCTGACTTATACATCTACTGAGAATTCTATGTTTTCTAGATTGGGCACAGCTCCTCTATGCCCACTGCACCCAGCGTGGGACATTTAGAATTTACCAGGAGACTACCACCCTGGCTACGCTGAGACTATAGGAAGACTATAGGAAGGTTCATACTAGTTTGCTCTAAGCAGGCGAGTGTGACCCTTTCAGTACGACAACAAGATACTCAGAATCACCCTGGTGCAGACAATAATAAGAAGGACCTTGTGGGTACCATCTAGATTACATGAAGCTCATGAAATTAAGATGTATTACTTTATACCAGCCCCCTCTCTCTCTCCAGTGCTTTACATAAGAGATAATCTCGGGATTAGTCCTTGGTGTAACCTTTGTTTATATTTGCAATAGGGTGTGGCACTGCTCTTCTACACTCTGTTTAGAGTTCTTTGTTGGCATGACCCTCCTGATTGGATTACTTTGGTCTATATAAGGGGGCTGACTTGATGCCCCTTCACTTTTGGCCTTTTTTTTTTTTATTTTTTTAATTTTTTATTTTTACAATTACAAAGATATATAATTAAAAAGTTCATATTTGGGTTTTGGCCATACAGTGTTCCAGCACCCATCCCACCACCAGTGCCCATTGGGCTTTTGGCTCCCTCAGCTTTCAGCTTTTGGCTCCTCGGCCTTTTGCTTTGGGCTTTTGGCTTTTTGCTCTTTGGCCTTCTGCTCCTTCTTCTGGGAAGGACTCACCTCGGGTGAGATACTCTCTCTTTGGTGGGAGACTTAGGCTCTTTTGTATGGTCTAAGTTTGGACCAGAGCTGGAGTTTTGTTCATTATATTGGATTGCTGTGGAAGAGCTTTTGTACTATTAAAAGCCTTTTTGGAACTGCACCATTTTCATCTATTCCCTCGGTGTCCTCGGAGGTAGAAGAGAACTTCTGTCCTGACACTGTCGGGGACCCGGCGATGTTTCCCTGACACCGCCCCAGGATCTATCTCATTTAAGCGCTTGAGCAACTAAAGATCTGGATTAGATTTCTCCTTAGCCCATTGAAATAGGAGGGTTGCTTCCAGGGGAAAAAAAGACTTGCAAAACAATTGGCTTAAAACTCCATTGCCGGTGGTAAGTATCCTCTTTTCTTTTTGAGTCACACCCAGCGATGTTCAGGGTCTACTCCTGGCTCTGCACTCAGAAATCACTCCTGGCAGTGCTTGGGGATGATATGGGATGCCAGGCATTGAGCCCAGGCCATCTGCATGCAAGGCAAAAGCCTTTCTGGCTGTGCTATCACTCCAGCCTCAGTATTCTCTTTTAAAACTAACATTTTTACCAAGCCAGAGATATTGCAGAGGATAAGGCACTTGCTTTTCATTCTGCGAGCTCTAAGTTGAATCCCTGGAACCACATATGATCCCTGAACACCTCCAGGAGCAATCCATGAGCACATAACCAGGAGGAACCCTTTACACCACCAGATACAGCCACAAAACAAACAAAAAACCAAAAATAGAATATTTTTTTATTTTCATTTGATAACACGAAAATCAACACAATAGTGTTAATGTTCATGGTTTGGGTGAACAAAGTTATTGCTGACCTTCATCAAAGTGTCCAGGTCCTCCATCTCTTACCTGACCTCTAGTTTACTTCTCTCTCCTCCCCAACGCCCTGGAGCTACTGACCTCACTACTTGGAATCTGTTTTCCAATCAAAGGCCAATGATCTTCATTTCTTGTCTTACTCCCTTGTTTTGTTTCTTTATATGCCACAGATGGGTAAGTATCCTTTAGATATTCAATAAATACACCATCAAATCTTATTCTGTACTTAGTGTTTGAATGTCTTTGGTCTAATTTTTTTATTTTCACTTTTTAACTACTTACCAAACTAGTGTGGCAGAACAAATATAAGACATGGACCTCATTCATGAAATACATTCTAGAGTCTCAACTGGCCTCTAGACTTTCAATTTATGCCCTAGACAAACTCTTCTGCTCCTAATGTAAACTTAAAAAAAAATAAAGCAAAATATGACTCTCATTCAAAATAAAGAACAAGTGGGGAAATACATAACCGAGAAAGTCAGCAGGATGTTGAAAGGACTTTAAGGGAGAATAAATTATATATGCATGCAAGTACTGGTATTCTTTTTGCTTATGTGCACATATAAAATTTAAGATCGCAAAACTGAAGCTGTTAGTAGATGCAGACTGATTAATAGCCTATAAGAAGATGAAAGGCAACACTTGAGATCTTTCCTTCTATAGAGTGGAAATCAATATTATCAAAATTTATTTACCCCACCATCAGTTTTCTACAACCTAATGTGAACTCCTCTGGAGTTACAATATTGCTCAGTCAATAGAAAACAATCAGGGTTGCATTTTCCTATACAATCAGATAAAGCCAACATTTTAGAAAAAAAACCACTCAGTAATCACTTCTGCATTAAAGTCGCCTATAATTATTCTTTTATTGCTGTCTCAGCTTTTATAATAAAATCAAGTCAGGCTCCTCCCCCAGCATCCAAATCAGTCATTTTTAGCAAAAGCTCTTCACTCAATACAAGCAAACTTTGGCCATTTTCTTCACACTTTGTAGCTTTCTGTGATACACAAAGTTATTCCAAAATAATTCAACTGACAGGCGTGGCACATATTAGACAATGAAAATGAGTATCTTCTCTGTGATCATTAAGCTTGTGGTCTAAGATAATCATTTTCTTTTTCTCTAGGAACCTAACTGCTCTGTGTCTCTCCACCTCCCTCCAGATCTAGATTTCCCTCTAGATCTGTGATGAAGTCTCCTTCAACTGTATGAGCCAACTTGAACTCATGACTTTTATTTTTCCCTTGTTTATTTTTGGGTTTGGAGATTCACATGGTGGTACTCAGCACTTCCTCCTGGCTCTGCGCTAGAGACCACTACTGGGGGGTACAGGAAAATACCTGGGATTGAAACTGTATAGGCTGTGTGGAAGGCAAGGGCCTAACCCATCATGTTATTGTATTATCACTTCAGCTCTATATTAACTCCTTCTAGGTGTTTCAGAAATGGCATGTGGGCTATATTATTTACAGAGCAATCAGGACAGGGATTTTGTTTTTCTTTACTTTGCTTTTTTTCCATTTTTTCCATTTTGTTTTATTAAAGTACCGTGACTTTAAAAGTTATTGATAGTGAGTTTTAGGCATATAATATTCTAGCACCAATTTCACTTCCTGTGGTCAACTTCCCTCTACCAGTGTTCCCATATCACCTCCCACGACCTCACTACCACACCCCTCCTGCCCCAGGCTTCCACCTTGTCAGGCACATTTTAAAGTTTGGTGTTATACTTTGAAGCTTGTTGACTCTGTGGTTTGGATTTATAGATATACCACTCTGCACCCTGTCGGGAGCGCTGCCGGGGTCCCCAACAGTGTTGGGAAGTGAGTTTCCTTCTGCCTCCAAAGCCAGCAGGGAATGGATGAAGACTCAGGGATCTGATGCAGTTTTAAAAGGGCTTTACTATCACAGATTCCAATATACAATCCAAGAGCAGGGGAAAACCTCCGGACTCTGGGTTCCCAGCTAGGCCCCAGCCAGGTGTAGGCCAAGATGGCTGCCACCACGTGTTGAGGCCCAACAGAGAATGGAGAGGACGGAGAAGCAAAACACCAAGGGGAAGCCGAAATGGCAAAAGGGGGAAAAAAGAGAGCCTTCTTTCTTCTTGCAGCTTATTTTATAGCTAGAAATCCACCCAAACTCCCCAGCCCAGCCCATTCTGGGCTGGGCTATCTAGATAAAAACAGGAAAATAGCTCTATAGAAATGTAGCAATTTCCAGGAGACCAGCTGGCTGTTTACAAGGACCCAGAGCTAATTAAAAGCCTCCTAGCAGAGCTGGGAGAAGCTATAAGCTAAATGTAACTTCCCCTGGCAGGAAGGATCAGATGCCCTCAGGTAATTTCTCCCAGCACCTCACCTAATGTCTTGAGCCAAGATCTGCCTGGAAATGCCTTTATAGGGTAGAGAAGGGGGTTTCTGAGATGGCATGTCTCTGTACCAAAGACTAATACTAATGCAAGTTAAATATTTCTCCAAGCCTTCACAGAGTCTCGTCTACTTCACGGTAGTTTTGTATTTTAGTTGCCTTTGAGTTATCAGGGAGCCATGCTTGCTTGGAGGCAAACAGCATTTCTCACTGGTCTAATTACTTAGAGATTCCAACGTGGCCGGGCAAATATGCTGGTAAGATCTAGCTAGTCCCACGATGATTGTGGTAGCATGAGAGAATATTTATACCAGCCAGTACAGAATACATGGTCAGATAAACTGCCACATTTAAACTACCCCCTATTTACGAAATGACCTGCAGGAGGCAATCCAGGGCAGCTGCAGAGGCCTAGGCTTTTAGGTATCCTGCAACAGCACCCTACCCCCTAAGATCCAGACCCCTGTTACCCCCATTATTTCTGTTTCTCCTCTACTTTCCCCCCCTCAGTTTATTTCCTTCTCTGTCCTCTTCCACATACTCTGGGATAAAGAGTATTCTAAACATCCCCCTAAAATATATCAAGCAATGAATTCCTAAAACTTCTACAATGACTACTGCTTTGGGGTTTGAGACTAAGATATGTTTCTTAAACTGCAGGGATTTTGATTAGGTATAAGCAGTCAATATCTAAAAGTTACCGGGGGACATCTGCCATCAATCTTTCTTAATGCAGCTAATTGAGTTTATTCCAATTTATGATTGAAAGAGCTTTGATTTCAGAATGATTTCTGCCATATAAATGTAGATTAAAGCAAGCATAAATATGCAGGTGCTGGATTTATAAAGACATCTGTAGCATAAACCACGTAAAAACACCAACGGGAATAATTTCTAGAGTAGGAGATAGGAGTGGTTACAATTTTAGTGTGTGACAGAGAGTACTAGTCCCTTAATTCCTTCCTATTATAGTGGCAATCTTACTCTCGTGCTCACCATGAGTAGGTTAAAAGATCTGCACCTCTGTGGGGCTATGAATTTTATAAAAAGAGTAAGAAAAAGTATAGCTCCACAAGGTTAAAACATTAGCATAAAGCAATCTCAAGTTCTTGGTTATATAATGATGGGTCTCCTTATAATATTCATAGAGCATTGCCTCTGAAACCTCAATGCTTCAGATATTTTCAAATAGAAATGGAAGATTTTATCTGAATGCAAAATCAAATGACCCTCCACCACAGCAGTTTATGTTTCAACGTATCATCTAAGTTAATAACTTTTGAATATGAATATGGTAGAAACTCCAATAGTGAAACCACTTTTTAAATTAAAATTCTCTTTTGCTATTGTAAAAAGTTTTATGAGAGCCATGTGCATCCCCCATGGCGTCCCAGCAGCACAATACTAAGTTTCGTGGAGCCAAATTGCCTACTTCATCAGTAAGGGTAGATGATTAGAAATAAAATGACGATGGATTTTCAGTTAGGACTGAATGACTGTGATAATTATCTAATGACTGCATTAGAATAAAGAAGAGTTTCATTTCCATCTGTCCTTACTCCCCTAATCAAGTTGACTAAACACCATGAAATCTGAATCACAAAGACTTAAAGGCAAAATAGAATATATATTCAAAATGAGAGTTGTTTTTCAGTCCCTATTCCTGTCTCTGTGATCAGGTATCGTTTCTGGTGGGTCTCAGGAAACTGTGTGTGCTAATGGGGATTGAATTTTTGTGGAAGTCATATTTTGGATAACTTTGAGAAAAGAAGGCTTAATAATATGTTGAATACTGAAGAAGAGATCAAAATATGGTTCCCTCTTTTAAGTTTTGCAAATGTGATAGGCTACCAAAGTGTTAAAGTGTGAGAGAGGGACTTTCAGCTTTGTTACCATAACGTTAGATAATGCTATGTTGATTAAAACTTTTCAAATAATAGGAAGATTCTAAACGACAGTAAGTGGAAAATACATGATTTTGTAATTGACCAAAACCTAAGTAAAACTGCTATGATAATTAATCCACTTGTCAAACACAAGAATGTCACGAAAACCACAAAAATATAGATAAACCTGGTTGGTGCACAGGCCTCAAAAAGTCCAATGATCAAAATTCTGAAGTTTAACGATTACTCCAAGATCCAAAGCTTCTATCGGCAGCAGAAACCATTCTCTCTCTGATTTTTTTCAGATGTGTTTCCTTTTTACATAAAACATATTCTGAGTCCAAACAGGCTTTGCTTAAATACCTTTCTGAAAAATCAGAATTTTAAAGAAATAGTGCATGAAAATGGAAGAGCAGTTCATTAAATGTGCATCATTGGTGTTAGTTTTTTAATCTTAGCTCTCTTCTCCCCTCATTGGGCACAAACTACTTTCATTAGCATTGGGGAACTGCACATATACATTAAAGAAAGTTCCTTCAAGGTAATGAGGCCAGAAAGTATAAGGCACCACTATTTTAGTCCCCTCGTGTTATAGCTACATACACTCTGCTGCCAAACATACCTTCTCCATCTTATTTTCTAAATAAGGATAAAGTCATTATTTGCTATTTCACAGTCACTGCTACTATGTTTTTACAGAATGCTTAACATACAAGAATGTCTATTTTTTAATGAGAACAATTTAAATGATTTTCTTTTTCACATTTTCTAACTTCCACGATGAGATATATATTGATTCTGCCTAGAAATTTGCTAGGGGCTATTATCAAGCTAACTGGAGAAAATGCCTGCTGTGTTTGTGGTTAACATGTCAGAAAGGAAAGCAAATAATAAAATTAAACAGCATAACTTGTATTTGTAAAGCTTTTGTCATCAACAAAATCCTTCCCTGTGCCTTATGTTAGTAGGCTCTCCAAACTCTCTTAAAAGATAGGCAATATATTACCCCCAATCAAATTATTGGCTATTGATACATGAAGGTAGGAATAGAGAAGTTAAGGGTTTTGAAACACTAAACCTATAGGAAATTGATTGTATTCATTGAAGTAGAGCAAATTCAAGGATAAATCAGACTTGTACATTGGTCAATTGCCCTTTAGATTTTTCACTAACTGCCAGTGACTAGAAGCAGAAAACTGGAAGTTGCCCTTGTTAACAGATGTTTTGATTAATGTGATACCAATATCCAAGGCCAGACAAAACAAGGATTAGGGAGATACGTGGAATCAACCACAAGTGTGTGGGAGTCAGAGGTTAGGCAAGACAGAGAAGGAAACAATGTGCGAATAATCATTGGAAATAATACTAGCCTGGAACTGAGCATTGAATATAGGCGAAGGATACACACAGAAACCTCTAAATGTATGTATTGCAAACCACAATGTGTAAGAGAAGGAAGAGAGAGAGAGAGAGAGAGAGAGAGAGAGAGAGAGAGAGAGAGAAACAAGAGAAAAGAGATAAAAAGCCTGCCATACACACTTGGGTAAGTTGATTCCTAGGTATTTGATTTTCTGTGGCACAATTGTGAATGGAATAGTTTCCTTTAATATCCCGTTCTTCTCTTTCATTATTTGTATATAGGAAAGCCACTAACTTTTGGGTGTTGATTTTGTATCCTCCACTCTACTATATCGTCTATTGTTTCTAGGGTTTTTTTGGTAGAGAGTTTAGGGTTCTCTAGGTATAATATCATGTCATCTGCAAATAATGATAGCTTGACTTCTTCCTTCCCTATCTGGATGCCCTTGATATCTTTTTCTTCTCTGATTGCTATGGCAAGTACTTCCAGTACTATATTGAATAAAAGAGGTGAGAGTGGGCAACATGTCTTGTCCCTGATCTCAGGGGAAGGCTTTCAACTTCCCATTTATGAATGATGCTTGCTGTGGGCTTTTGGTAGATAGCTGTAACTATCTTGAGGAAGAAAGTCCCTTCAATTCCATTTTTCTGGAGGGTTTTAATCATGAACAGGTGCTGGATCTTGTCAAATGCTTTCTCTGTGTCTATTGAAGACACTGCTCCAAGAGATAAAAAGAGGACACAAGGAAATGGAAACATATTCCCTGTTCATGGATGAGGAGAATCAACATTGTCAAAATGGTATACTCCCTAGAGCTCTGTACAGATTCAATGTAGTCCCTATAAGGATACCCATGACATTCCTCAAAGAAATTGACCAAGCGCTCCTGAAATTTGTATGGAACAATAAACCCCCAAGGATAGCTAAAGCAATCCTCGGGAAATAGAAGATGGGAGGCATCACCTTTCCCAACTTCAAACTGTACTACAAGGCAGTAGTAATTAAAACAGCATGGTATTGGAATAAAAACAGACCTGTGGACCTATGGAATAGAATTGATTATCCTGACACCCAACCTCAAACACATGATCATTTAATCTTTGATAAAGGTGCAACGAGTCTAAAATGGAGTAAGGAAAGCCTCTTCAACAAGTGGGTGTTGGGAAAACTGGGCAGCGACATGTAAAAAAATGAATTTGGACCTGTGTCTAACACCATGCACAAAAATCAGATCAAATTGGATGAAAGATCTCAATATCAGACTTGAATCCATAAAGTACATTGAAGAAAATATAGGAAAAACCCTCCACGACATTGAAGCTAAAGGCATCTTCAAAAATGAAACATCACTAACAAAGCAACTAGAAGAAAAGATAAACATATGGGACTACATGAAACTAAAAGCTTCTGCACCTCAAAAGAAACAGTGACTAAGATACAAAAGCAGTCCACAGAATGGGAAAGAATATTCACCCAATACCCATCTGATAAGGGGTTAATATCCAGGATATATCAGGCACTGGTAGAACTTTACAAGAAGAAAACAAACAACCCCATCAAAAAAATGGGGAGAAGAAATGAACAGAAACTTCAGCAAGGAAGAAATTCGAATGGCAAAAACAACATATGAAAAAATGCTCATCATCACTAATCATCAGAGAGATGCAAATCAAAACAACAATGAGATACCACTTTACACCACAGAGACTGGCACATATTCAAAAGAACAAGAACAACAAGTGCTGGCATGGATGTGGGGAAAGGGGACACTCATCCATTGTTGGTAGGAATGCCGCTGGTACAGCCTTTCTGGAAAACAATATGGACTTTCCTCCAAAGACTAGAAATTGAACTCCCATTTGACCCACCCATACCACTCCTGGGAATCTACTCTGGGAAACAAAAATCCGCTGGCGGAAACACCATCCCTACTTTTATGTTCATAGCAGCATTATTCACAATGGTCAGAATCTGGAAGCAACCAGGGTGCCCGAAAATCGATGACTGGATAAAACATTTGGTACATCTACAATAGGAATACTATGCAGCTGTTAGGAAAAATGAAGTTATAAAATTTGCCTATAAATGGATGGACATGGAGAAGATTATGTTGAGTGAAATTAGCCAGAGGGAGAAGAGAGATACAGAATGACTGCATTTATTTGCATGGCATAAATATATATGTACATATTATGATACCAATATCAAAGGTCAAGTGAAACATATATCAGGAGGTCTTGTCAAAGGTGGAAATTATCTACAAATGTGTAGAGTCAGAGGCTAGGTAAGACAGAAAATGGAATAGTGTGCTAACAATTATCGAGAGTACTAATGCCAACCTAGAGCTTGAGCATTAAATAGAGGCAAAATACACATGACAACATTTTAATGTATGTTGTGTATTCCATAGTCTGGAGGAGAAGGAAAAGAAGAGAGAAATGGAAAGAAATAAAGAACCTGCCAGTGGACGGATGGGGTAGGGGAGGAGTCAGGGCGTTGGGTGGGAGATGGGCTGGTTGGAGGGATGGGTGCTGGAGCACTGTTAGGCCGAAAACCCAACTTATGAACTTTTTTAATTATATCTTGTGTAACTAGATTGTAAAATATTTAAAATAAAAAAAA
>JAJIBD010025309.1:0-31531 GCA_021461705.1 Cryptotis parvus | reverse complement strand
CAATACCCATCTGATAAGGGGTTAATATCCAGTATATATCAGGCACGGTAGAACTTTACAAGAAGAAAACAACCAATCCATCAAAAAATGGGGAGAAGAAATGAACAGAAATTTCAACAAGGAAGAAATTTGAATAGCCAAAAGACATGAAAAAAATGCTCATCATCATTAATCATCAGAGAGATGCAAATCAAAACAACAATGAAATATCATTTTACACCTCAAAGACTGGCACATATTCAAAAGAGCAAGAACAATAAGTACTGGTGTGGATGCCAGGAAAAGGGAGACTCTCATCCATTGTTGGTGGGAATGTTGAATGGTACAGCCTTTCTGGAAAACAATATGAACGTTCCTCCAAAGACTAGAAATTGAGCTCCCATTTGACCCAGCCATACCACTCCTGGGGATATACCCTGTGAAGCCAAAAAACGCACAGAGGAAACACCATCTGCACTTTTATTTTCATGGCAGCACTATTCACAATAGCGAGAATCTGGAAAAAAACAGTGTGCCCAAGAACTGATGACTGGTTAAAGAAACTCTGGCACACCTACACAGTGGAATACTATGCAGCTGTTAGGAAAAATGAAGTTATAAAATTTGTCTATAAATGGATGGACATGGGAGAGGATCATGTTGAGTGAATTAGCCAGAAGGAAAAAATACAGATAGAATGACTGCATACATTTGAATGACATATGTGTGTGTGTGTGTGTGTGTGTGTGTGTGGTACATATTAGGATACTAATATCCAAGGTCAGGCAAAACATGGATCAGGAGGTCTTGTCAAAGGTGGAAATGATCACAAACGTGTGAGAGTCAGAAGCTAGGTAAGACAGAAAATGGAACAGTGTGCTAATAATTGTTGAAAGTGCCAATGCCAACCTAGAACTGAGCATTAAATACAGGCAAAAGTACATGACAAAACTTAATGTATGTATTGTAATCCACAATGTGGAAGGTAAGGAAAAGAGAAAGAGGGAGATAGAAAGAGAAAGAGATAAAGAACCTGCCATAGAGGCAGGCTAGAGAGGGGGATGAAATTGGGGACATTGGTGGTGGGAAATGGGCACTGGTGGAGGGATGTGGGCTGGAACACTGTATGACCGAAATACAAATATGAACATATTATGAACATCATTGTAATGGTATATTGTCGGGCGCTCCACGGGTCCCCGACAGTGCCGGGAAGCGAAGTTCCCTTCTACCTCCGAGCCGGGCAAGGAACGGATGAAAACTCAGGAATCCGATGCAGTTTTAAAAGGCTTTACTTATCACAGGTTCAGGTATACAAATCAGCAAAAGGAAAAACCCGATGCTTAGGATTCCAGGCTAGAACCCCAGCCACGTGTAGGCCAAGATGGCGACCACCACGTGTAAAAACTTCCAAGCAGGGCGAATGCTCACAGCGAGCAAGAGCCCCCAAAAAGAAGCGCCAAAGAGTGAAAACCGGCTAGTTTATACCCCTGCAATTCAGACCTTCCCCCCATTGTTATGGAAAGCAGGGAGGGTCCAATGCCCTTAGGTAATCCCTCCCTGCATCTCACCTAGGGCCTTTACTGTGCTAATGTTTTGAGCCGGATGCAGCGGCCCTTAAAGGAGTCCTGCAACAACTCCCCTGATTAGTTTACTAATAAAAATTGAAAAGGTAAGAAATATTTAGTAATGTACAGAAAATTAAGATAAGAAAAAACAATTCGAATTACAAAATGATAATACATGTTACTTTAGGATCCTAACTTGTTTTTGGACCCAAAGCAAAGTTCAAGACAAAGTGTTTCTAGCTGTCTGATTATAACGGACTATAGTTTGCACTGTCCATAATTTGTGAGAGTCAATTTGCTATATTTTATGTAAAGTCGGGTGTCTGGAACAAAGTCTGTGGGGCTACTTCTGGAACAGCAATAGCGGTGATCATATGAGTATGAGTCTCTGAGAGGCAGCGATCAGGAACTCGTTGAATTGTCAGGAACACTGGATCGGGTCTCAGGAACACTGGAACAAGTATCTCGAATTCTGGAACAGGAGTCTTGAGTGCTGGAACAGGTGTCCGGAACATCGGTGTGATATCTTGAACTCTGGAACAGGAGTCTTGAGCGCTGGAGCAGGTGTCTGGAACATCGGTGTGGGCGTCTTGCAGGGCTTCTTTAGCAAGTGGACACTGGCACCGGTAACTGTACCTGTAGCTTAGGTGAGACAAAAACACTTTTCGAGGTTAATCACAAGTAGAGATTTTAAGGGATTTATAGGGATCCAAGTCTGGGATGGAGAGAAGAATAAAGAAGCTCCAACATGGGTGGAGCAGGGAAATAAGTATGAGAATTGATTATTTTAAAATTGATAAATCTGGGGCCGGAGCGATAGCCCAGCGGGTAGGGCGTTTGCCTTGCACGCCGGCCTGTCAGCCGCCCGGGTTCGATCCCCGGCATCCCATATGGTCCCCGAGCACCGCCAGGAGTAATTCCTGAGTGCAGAGCCAGGAGAAACCCCTGAGCATCGCCGGGTGTGACCCAAAAAGCAAAAAAAAAAAAAAAATAAATAAAAAATAAAATTGATAAATCTAGTGGATCAGCAGTGGAGCTGATGAATGTAATAGAGGTTTATAGTGGTCAGAAATTGAGAAGGTAGTAGTTGAGACATAACATAGACACAACATTAATCACAAACATAATGGTGTCCACCACATGCACACACACGCACACATATATTTGATCGATCAATATCTTACAGCTGTATATGTGACCCATTTAGGGTGATAAATGGTAACGAGTCAAGCGCTTCATGAATATAAAGCCGGCAAATGATGGTGAGAAAGTGTCTTTTCCTGTGAATAGAGCTTGGGAAAAATTAGTTTTGCAAATTATTAAATTTTTTAGCGAGCACTGTTTTAGGAGTCTCGGAGTATTGAGCACTGTAGCACAGGTTTACTGGATTCGAATATCTCATCCTGTGAACAGAATCATTAGAAAAACAATTTTTCATTGATTTAGCAAACATTTTTGTAATGAGCACTGTGATCAGAGTCCACCCATTTTTTCACCTTTTTTTTAAGAAAGAAAATATTTAGGCTGTAAGGCAAGATATTAGACATGAACCATGATCACAGACTGCAAAACAAGATCATTATTAAAATGAACCAATCCAGGAAGTTTAAACAGCAACTTGCAATTTAAAATTTAAGACTTTATATTGAAAGAATTAGTTGTTTTCTGATTCTTGGAGAATTCTAGTCTTAACAAGTTGCAGAGGAACCCAGAGTTTCTTGGCAGGGTTATCGTCTGTAGAAATGAAAGCATAGCCTCTTCACCGAATGAGGAGGTGACCTGCAATCCATTTGTCATCAATTTTCACCCAGATAGGTGAATTGACTGTTTTTTGAGTTTGCATATCTTCTTGAAAGTGACGTTCAGCCATGGTATAGGGATCTCCTTGAGGTATATTTAAGAAGTTTAAGGTGAATAATGTTAAAGATAAAGAATCCATTGGAGGCATACTTGTTTTTCGTTGCTTTAATAGCTGAGTTTTAAGCGTTCTGTGGGCACGTTCAACTATTCCTTGTCCTTGTGGATTATATGGAATTCCTGTAATATGTTTGATCTGCCATTCCTCCCAAAAGGATTTGAAGGTTTTGCTGGTGTAAGCAGGACCATTATCTGTTTTTATGGTATGGGGGAATACCCATGACGGAGAAGCACTGGAGTAAAAATGAACAAACAGATTTAGCTCTTTCAGACGTCATAGGAACAGCCCATATGAACCGGGAATATGTATCAATGACCACATGAAGGAAAGGTTTGTTGGGAAATAAGTTAGTATGAGTTATATCCATCTGCCACAATTGGTTTGTCTGTAAACCTCGAGGATTTGCTCCTGCTACATGAGATGTACAATGTAAAGGAGCACAGACAGGACAGTTGCGGACAATTTGTCTAGCTTGTCTCCATGGGATGCCATGGTGTACATGAAGGTGGCGGGCATTTGTATGTAGAGTCTGGTGCTCTTCCTCAGCTGATTTAAATACTGGTGCTGCCAAGAGATCTGCTGCTTCGTTTCCTCGAACCATTGGCCCGGGAGTCGGCTGTGAGAATGGATGTGGGAGATGTATATAGGGAATGTTCGATTTCGGAGGAGATCTTGTAGTTTATGGAGTAGCTCCTGAATTATAGGATTATGGGCATTTAAAGAAGCAGTGGCAATTCCAGGAAATAAACCAACTACATATGCAGAATCACTCACCACATTACATGGGCCAGATACATGGGATAGTAAATGTATCAGGGTGGCGAGTTCCACTTGTTGGGCAGATTTATAATTTGTATGCACAGTAGTGGTCAACGAAGGACCTGTAATTCCACCCTTCCTGATGAGGAGCCATCAATATAATACACTGGAGCATCAGGAATGGGAGAGGAGCGGACAATGGTGGAAATTATAAAAGGTGTCCTTTTCAGAAATTCCCAGGTTTTTCCAGCTGGGTAATGATAAATTACCCAGAAAAATAAATTGTCCTGAAAAATCTGCTAAAGCTCTCTGAAGGATTTCACTGAGTGGTAAAACAGCTTCAATTTCTTTTTTAGGGTCAGGTAGTACAATTACATGGGGATCATGTCCAAGTAATACTTGGGTTCTTGATCTTCCCTTCATTATGAGGTTAGCTATTATCTCAAGGTAAGGTGTAGCAGTACGATTCTGCTTGTTATGTAAGTAAACCCATTCTAACGGTCCAGATAATTGGGCTATAGCAGCAGTTGGAGACTCGGGAGTGTTGAAGACCAAGAACCATACCTTTTCTCCGGGATTAAATCTGGAGAGGTAAGATTTTTGAAGCCGATCCATGAAAAAATCTAATTCCTTCTGAGCTTTAGGAGTTAGCTGCCTTGGGCTATTTAAAGCAGGATCACCTTCAAGGGTGTGGAACAGGTTACTGAGTTCACAGTTAGGAATACCAAGTGAGGGGGCGCACCCAGTTGATATCCCCCAGCAGTTTTTGAAAATCATTCAAGGTTTTGAGCCCCTTTCTGACTAATGGAAATTTTTTGAGGACGAACTGTAGTGCCATCAAGAGCATAGCCCAAATATTCATATGGGGGCTGCATCTGAATTTTTTCCGGAGCTACTTGTAAGCCAGCCTCTGGTAAAACTGTCATTACATCATTATATAAATTCTTGAGATCTCTGGAATTATCACAAGCTAGCAGGATATCATCCATGTAGTGGATGATGTATGCACCAGGAAATTTAGCACGAATGGGTCGCAAAACCTCATCAACAAAGTGTTGACACATCGTAGGTGAATTAGTCATCCCTTGGGGCAATACTGTCCACTGAAACCTACGTAAAGGACCTTTATGATTAATGGAAGGGACTGAAAATGCAAACCTTTTTCGATCATTTGGGTGGATAGGTATGCTGTAAAAGCAGTCTTTTAAATCTATGATAATTAGCGGCCAATCCTTAGGAATAGCTGCTGGAGAGGGGAGCCCAGGTTGTAGGGCTCCCATGGGGATCATAGTAGAATTTACATTCCTTAAGTCAATCAGAAACGCCATTTGCCTGATTTTTTCTGTATTACAAAAACAGGAGAATTCCATTCTGAAAACGTTTCCTCAATATGTCCTAATTTCAGCTGTTCTTCCACTAGATTTGTTAGCGCCTCTAACTTTTTGGTATTGAGGGGCCACTGTGGTGTCCATATAGGTTTGTCAGACTTCCACTGAATACGGATAGGTGGTGGGCGCTTAACCACAGCGGCCCCAATTAAAAGGGTTACTCCGGTGTTAGGCTTATTATGGAGAGCTGGAATTGGTGCTCGACGGGAATTGGACGAGGTATGTGGATTACTGCCCCCACTGCTCCAGCATGTCTCGACCCCATAAAGTTAAAAGGCATAGGGGCTATATAAGGCTGGACCATGGCTACATTCCCTTCAGGGCCAATACACGGCAGCCATCTCGCACTCTGTCGGAGAAGAGAGGAGGAGATATTGCCTACCCCGCTCAGGCTATGGGACACTTTCTTTAGGGCCCAGTTAGAGGGCCAATACTTGGTGGAGATTATGGATATGTCTGCCCCTGTATCCAACATGCCTTTGAATTTCCTTTTATAAATTTCGATGGGTATAACCGGCCGCTTGGCCTGTGAAATTCTGGCAGTGTACCCAACTAGATAGTTAGCAGGTGGCTGGTGTGCTTGGTTCTGTGTGGCTGCATAACCAACAATGAAGTTGGCAGAATGGTTGGTACTGTTTAAGCCACCAGTTGTAGGGTGTTCGGACTGTCTACACGGATCCTCAAAAAATAATAATAGTTTAGCAAGTGGTTCCCCTTTTTTAAAAGTCCATTTAGTTGGCACAGATATTGACAGTATTATCTCTCCATGAGATTCAGGATCCAGAAGTCCGAAATGCACCATAATTCCCTTAAATTTCAGCCAATCGCTCCCCTGAATTAAACCCACACTACCTGGGGAGCAGGTCCTTTTATCCCTCTTTTTTAGCATGTAGGGGTCTTGACTTGGGTATATTGTGACAGTCTTAGGGCAGAGAATGTCGAGACTGCCATTGCCTGATGGGGTAGGCCAGAGAGCATTTATTGACTGTAATTCTGTGGATTCTGATTCGGAGGATACTGGGCAGGTGGAATGAAGGAGAGTGCCCCTGGATTCAGCTGGGCCTGGGGCTGGCCCCCACCCAGTTTCCCGCATTAGGGGAGGCATGGATGTTATTTGAGCCTCCGGAGCTTGTGGAACCTGGGAGGGGTTCATGTAACATTTCCTATAAAGGGATTATTAGAATGTTGCCCTGTATTGATAGTTTTAGAAGATGGGCAATCTCTACGGGTGTGTCCCTTCTTTCCGCAGCTAAAGCAGGTTATCTGTCCAGATGAAGCCTGAAGCTGACTTCGCCTCCAAGACCGACAGTCTCTGGCCCAATGTTTTCCTTTTCTGCACCTTGGGCATGGTCCAGGTGGGGCCCTCCGAGGGGTGGAGTTGCGATTATTAGAATAGTTTCTCCGATTATTGTTTATCTTTGGAGTTTATTGTTTCTCCCCCTAAAGCTGTTTGGCATTTCATCCCTCTCCTGATCCTCCTGCTGTATGGGATAAGCCTCTATATCATCCTGTGTTTTATGGGAGGTTAAACCGACATTTCTACAGGCCTTTAGATACCCCATGAGGTCATCCTTTTCCTTAATACTATATAGTAATGCTCGACATTTTTGATTAGCATTCTCATATGCTAAGTTTCGTTTTAGGATTTCTTGAGTGGTTGGGTCTTGAACCTGTCTTTGGATTGTTTCACATAATCTCCCAACAAAATCAAAGTATGGTTCATCACGACCCTGGTAAATTTTCGTATAGCTACCTAGAAATTCTGGGTCGGAACCTACTTTTTCCCACGCTTTTAATGCTGTATCCCGAACAAATTTTAAAATAGGTTCACGTAATGTCGCTTGTTTTGCTTTCTTTTTCCATTCACCTTCACCTTTTAGCATGGCAAAAGTTATAGTATGGCCTGATTCCTTTTCTCTTAAAGTGTCAATATTCTGGTTAACCCCATTTGCATACCACATTTGCCATTGCATGTACCGTGATTTGTTTAGACAAGTATGGGCTACCATTTCAAAGTCTGCCAATACCCACTGACTATTTTCGTTCCAATCCGCTACATATTTTAAAGTATAAGGACTTGATATTCCAAACCTGTCTCAAGCCTTCCTAAACGGGGTTATTGCCTCAATT
Organism: Cryptotis parvus; assembly: GCA_021461705.1. Classification (NCBI taxonomy): domain Eukaryota; kingdom Metazoa; phylum Chordata; class Mammalia; order Eulipotyphla; family Soricidae; genus Cryptotis; species Cryptotis parvus. The sequence goes on along the minus strand of JAJIBD010025309.1, from coordinate 23,789 downwards.
TTTAAGTCTTCATGAATCGGTTTTGCTTTATCTTTAGATTGGTCATGAGAAAGATTGCTGCGCTTTGCTCTTTGATTCGAGCTAATCTGTTCCTCCCGTTCTTCCTCATCAGAGCTTGTAGTATCTGGCAGAGGAACATCTACCCCATTGAGGGTATTAACTCTGGGGAGATTTTCAGCTTGGGAATTTGCCTCCCTCTGGGTTTTCCTGTTCCTCCTCTAAGTTATCAGCCACATTAGAATTCTTTTTAGATTTTTTTGCTGGGAATGTATACACCTTTTTCAAGTCTACAGCTTTGGGGCGTGTTTGTGAATGGCTTTTAGTTGGTTCACGCCTCAGTATTGGGTATGCGCTAGGTCCTGATTGATAAGTTATGAAATCTGAAATCTCCCTGCGAAACACATCCATTTCTTGGTTTAAGTTTTCAAGTTTCCTATATGTTTCTTCCTTTTGTTCTTTCAATCTTATGTGTAACTTCCAAACCTCCTCTTTCTGTCCATCTATTCTATCTCTCTGTTTGTCAATTTCTTCCTCTAAGATAGTGCTGATTTTATTGATATCCTTTTTCTGCTCTTCAAACTTTACTTCAAATTTTTAATCCTGTTTAATAATTTTACTTTCCTGTTCTTCTAATTTTTTCTTTGAATTTTAAATCCTGTTCTTCTAATTTTTCTTTGAATTTTAAATCCTGTTCTTCTAATTTTTCTTTGAATTTTAAATCCTGTTCTTCTAATTTTTCTTTGAATTTTAAATCCTGTTCTTCTAATTTTTCTTTGAATTTTAAATCCTGTTCTTCTAATTTTTCTTTGAATTTTAAATCCCGTTCTTCTAATTTTTCCTCAAATTTTAAATTCTGTTTAATAATTTTACTTTCCTGTTCTTCTAATTTCTTTTCAAATTTTAAACTCTGTTTAATAATTCTGTCCTCAAGCTTTAAGACCAGTCTACCTGTAGTTTTATAATCCTCACTTATTTCTTTAATCGCTGAGTAAACCTCGTCCCTTAAGATTGCATTCAATTTATTACTTTCTTCCCTCTCTCTATTAAACATTGTCCTTACACAAAGGTACAGTTTAAAAATCGCAAGGACCCAGATGATTTGTGAAAAGATAGAGTAGTTTTCAGAAAGGAACTTTATAGACTGGGCTATGTATGGTTCTGAGCCAATAAAAGATACAATGTATCTATACCATGAGATATCCATCATTTTACTCACGGTTCGGAGGCAGATGATCTCTGTCCGATGATAATTAGACCAGACGATGTTCGTGGTGCCCACGCCAGGGACGCCAAATGTCGGGCGCTCCCGGGTCCCCGACAGTGCCAGGAAGCGAGTTCCCTTCTACCTCCGGAGCCGGCGAGGAATGGATGAAAACTCAGGAATCCGATGCAGTTTTAAAAGGCTTTACTTATCACAGGTTCAGGCATACAAATCAGCAAAAGGAAAAACCCGATGCTTAGGATTCCAGGCTAGAACCCCAGCCACGTGTAGGCCAAGATGGCGACCACCACTTGTAAAAACTTCCAAGCAGGGGCGGACGCTCACAGGGAGCAAGAGCCCCCAAAAGAAGCGCGCAAGAGTGAAAACCGGCTAGTTTATACCCCTGCAACTCAGACCTTCCTCCCATTGTTATGGAAAGCAGGGAGGGTCCAATGCCCTTAGGTAATCCCTCCCTGCACCTCACCTAGGGCCTTTACTGTGCTAATGTTTTTAGCCGGATGCAGCGGCCCTTAAAGGAGTCCTGCAACAGTATATCTCACGGTGGTATAATAAAATATCAAAAATAAGAAATTAAAAATTGTATACACACCAAGATAAGAGTTGGAATAGGAAAAGAAGAAACAGAATCGAGCAGTTTGGGAAAGAGAGAGGTGGAAGAGAAGAAAAAATAGGTAGCTCTGTCAAAGCATTCCTTTATCACTGCAAGAAGGACGTCAGCCAAGATGGTAACCTAGGAGGCTCCTGAATTACTCTCTCTGTGTGAACACATTGAGCTGCACATATACGAATTTCCTTCGATAGAAATAAAGAAATAAGCTGTGAATTCCAAACTGAGGACAATAAAAAGTTGTTACCAATGAAATTTAGGGAAGACTGAGACTGAAACACAGCTAACGATCTATATCTGGCTCAGTCATCCTATCACACAACAGTTCTCTCTGAGGAGGAAAAGGTGAGCAATCACGGTGTTTACCCTCTCCATTCTGGGTGCTAAGGATGCAAGCAATAATATACATTTATGGGTCTTTTTCTGAACAGGGTTAACTGAATACTTTGTAAGTGCTTCTTGAAGATCTAACTTCTAATATTAGCACACATCTAGAAACTGGTTGTGATTTCCCTGGGGAGCTTTCAACAATTCCACTATGAGTCCCTCTGTTCCACTACAAAAAATAAAACCAATCCATTACTATTCTCTAGAAGGAGCTTGTAAAATAACCATACTCCAATATTTTCAGCTGTCACTCCAGTAATAAGAATGGCCTGGTTATAACAGTGAGATCTTACATTAAAATGAAGCATGATACAATAGAAAATAGACAATTTGCACCACACTGATACACTACATTACACCATCCCTGTCTTTCATTTTTTCGTACTGGTCTCAGTACAGAAAGAACTGGTAAAAATCATTTCAACTTCTGGTTTCTTGCTGGAAGGCAATTAATTAGCTTTTCTTTGGTGCTCTGTGAAGACCTGAAGTCTAATCAGCCTAACTAGATGAGGCTCTGATATTCTCTCATTTGGGACAGGTACTGATCTTGAAACATCCTCTATTTCTGAGAGTCACTCAGCACAAAAAAAGACAGCTTGGGTATTTACAAAAGTCTGAGATATAAGGCCATTAGGTCAAGATAAAAGATGAGGGATACCTATAAGATCTCTCTGTCAAGAGAGAGGTGGCTGTTCCATTGATACACAGAAACCAATAAACAATCACTAAGATTCTACTCATATTAATTATAGGCTGACAAATAATACGGCTTAGACAAATATTCCTAGATATAGATGACCAAGACATAATAAAACCCCCGTAAAGAAAAACTAAGGTGCTTCTGTGGTGAATGCTGCAAAAAATTTAAATAATTAAATGTCCTTCTCCATCTCTGCTAAAATTCTAGTTTCAAATTCATTTAATAGGTCTGAATTTGCTGCAGATATGGACATATACAGGTATAATGATTAGTACAATGAAAAAATTGATGATGCTACATTGTGTAATTGAAATTTGATAAGAAAACAGAAGTTACTTTTTTTTCATATGTCCAAAATGTAGATTAAATATTAGAAGTAACAATATTGTTATACTTATACAGTATCTATGTCTATCAAATCACAATGTTGTACATTTATATCTATTATTTTAACTACTAAATATACAGAAAGTTGAAAAATAGTTTTTATTCATATTACTAGTGACTTCTATAGTTAATGAAATTTATAAGAACTAATTATCTGCAATTTACTTGGAGCCAAATGAGATTATTTTCAGTGATTATTATTTTTATGTCTAGCTATTTAATTTTATTTTTATGTGTATAATTTTGGTAACTTTAATAATTTTATTTTATTTTATTTTATTTTGCATTTTGGGTGACACCCGGCGATGCTCAGGGGTTACTCCTGGCTCTGCACTCAGGAATTACTCCTGGCGGTGCTCGGGGGACCATATGGGATGCTGGGGATCTAACCCAGGCCAGCATAAGCCGGCCACGTGCAAGGCAGACGCCCTACCCGCTGGGCTATCGCTCCGGCCCCTTTAATAATTTTAGAATTACTAGTTTTGATAAATATATATCCACATGAAGGTCAAGAAAAACGATATGTGATAACTTTTAGAGTTATTACAAAGGCATTCACTGATTATAATTATCCTCAGTAAAATTCTAAATACACATTTATATTTCAATTAATTATACAGTTTACTTTTCCAATACAAGAAACATCACCACCTTATGCTAATAATATTAATAATCGGTGAACTCATAGAACCTTTGTCTGACTGGAAAAAAATTAGATCCAAAATGGAACAATAGTTAATGTCTTAAAGGATAATAAAATCACAAAATTATTTGTGTATATTTTCTATTCTTTGCTTTTAGATCATGCTTAACTGTACAAAGAGCTCATTATTGACATTGCTTGAGAGAAAATAAGTAGTGCCTAGGACTGAACCCACCAGATTGGCTTTTGCAAAGTGAGAGTCCTACCCGCTTTATATCTTTCTCACCCCTATTTGTGTAACTTCATGCTTGAAAAGTAAATAGAGGAAAAAACAGAAAAGAATGGGATAAAAGGTAAAATTTATTTTCTAAGGTATGTTTATATTGGGTGAAACACATAATTTTAAAGTGATGAGTTTATATATTGGGTTGCAAACTAAATGTGTGTGTGTGTGTGTGTGTGTGTGTGTGTGTGTGTGTGTGTGTGTTTTCAGTCAAACTCAGTGTGCTCAGGACTTTAACTGCTCTTCTTTCATGGATCACTCCTGACATAGCTTGGGTAACTGTATGCTAAGCTAAGGATCAAACCCAGGTAGATCCTTGGTTTCTAAAGAAAGAGCGTTATGCACTGAATTTTCTCTCTTGCCATTTTCTGCGACTACAATACAGACTGTCCCTAAATCTCCCCAATTATATGAGCTTCATCTTCTATTGCAATGAAACATATCTGAATTTTAGATTTAAGCAATTTGCTGGCATGTTTTATTACACTTTTCAGTAAACTGTTCTTAACAGGACTTATCTTTTAAGTTGTAAAATATTATAAAGTAATTTTTCACAACTTTTTTCACTGTCTTTCTTCCAGAATGATACTAGTAATTTCTTATACAAGACATATCTGTTTTTAGCCTTATTTCTTTTTCTACAATTATTATATTATTAAATATTTGGGACATTTTCTTATTTATTTCCTTTTTAATGTTGAATATTATCACAGTTCTCAGGACTCCTATTATGGGTGGGTTAATTTTCTTACATTGTTCAACAACAGATGATTTTAAAAATTAGAACTCTACATCAGTCATGAGTACCATGCTTATATGCTCAGTTAGTGTAAACATAATCCTTCAAGCCTAATTTTTTTAAAAAGCTATGTTCCTCAATATTTACCCTACATGACAAAAGCTTATATGATACACTGAATATAAGTGTATATCACTGTAATATTCCTGCTTCATTCCATGATCAGAAAATATTGGACTACACACTGACAGTTTAAAAAATCATTCACTTCTGCAATTCAAAGGTACTAATGAAGATATGGAAAGCAAAGTAAAAGTGCACACTGGAGGAAGCATGGGTGAAAATAGCTAATTCAATGTAAGTGTTAGGATAAATTCTAAGATAGAAAATTATCAGAAAATTTGAAAGATGTTTGTACTTTAATTGATAGTATTTTACGTTTGTTGCAATAGTACTTTTTTATTCTGCTCATTTTATCATAAGTAAGTATATTTTAATATTAAATATAACATTTTAAAGAGCATAAAATTCTTTATTATTGCTGCATTTTATAGAATTTTAATTAGATAAAAATAAAGTACTTTTTATTTTTTTTTAATTTTTTTATGCCACACCTGTCTATGCTAAGATTGCTCCTGACTCTTTGTTCAGGAGCAAACAACTTTAGCAGTACTCAGAGGACCGTATGTGGTGCCTGGGATTGAACCTGGAACAGCCAAATTCAAGACAAGTATTCCAGCTATACTATATCAAGAGCCCACTGTATATTATTTTACTTTCTTATTTTGGGGGCATAGGGGCATTCCTAGCTATACTCAGGTCTTACTCTTTACTCTACTCACGGTTCATTCTGGAAATGTTCAGGAAACAATTTTGTTCCCAGAAACAGAACTCTAATTAGCCATATTAAAAGCCAGAACCTTACTTATTTTACTTTCTCTACAACCCAAAATAAAAATATTTAAAATGATTAGACTTAGTGGGTGACGTGCTTGCCTTCTATGTGCTAACCTGACTCTAATCCATGGCATCCCCCAGCACTGCCAGGAGAAATTTCCGAGTGGAGCCAGGAGTAAATAGACCCTGAGAATTGTGGGGTTGGCCACCACATAAGAAATGAAATTAAATTATTAGATTGATTTTTGTAACAGTTTTTCAGTTTTACTTTTTATTCAGGCACTGTTATTTATAAAGTTATTCAAAGTTTAGTTTCAGTCATAAAAACATACCAACACCAATCCCTTCACCAAGATCAATTTTCACCATTGTTCGAATTTCCCTTCCACACATTATTAAGTTTGGTTGTTGTAGTTTTCAACCCATGTTTTCAGTTTCATTGATTTTTTGGTGCCCAAAGAACTTGTCCCCTTCCCCCATTGCTTCCAGTTTCATATTCTTACCCCCACTCCTTGGGTCATTTACTTTCCATATCCTCAGTTCTATAGTCAAAAGAACAAAGTGATATAGGCATCCTACTTTCATATCTTTCACTGTTTTTTTTCTATTTTTCTATTGACTACAGATAAGTGATATTCTTTTCTCACTTGATATGGCATCTTCAACTTGTACAAATTGCAAAAAAATTGCATGATTGAATCCATCCTAATAGCTACATAGCATCCTTCTTGATCACTTGAATCCCATTATTCATCGATTTGCTCGAGCGGGCTCCAGTAACATTTCCATTGGACCCTATCACGTGCCAACGTAGCCCAATGGCATCTACATAACATATACATAGCATCTACATAGCATCTACATAGCATCCTATCATGTGTATATTTCACATCTTCATTACCAACTCATCTGTTACTTGATACCTAGTTTGATTTCATGTTCTAACTCTTGTGCAAAAGGATGCAATGAACAATGATATGCATTTGTTCTTTTTAAATAAATGATTTTGATCCTGGGAGTATATATCATGAAGTGAGATTTCTAGCTTAAATAACTCATACGGCAACTCTATTCTGACTGTTAGGAGAAATCTTTTGATGCTCTTTCCTTTGGAGTTGAACCAAACAACATTCCTCCAGCAATGAATGAGAGATGCCTTTTTCCACATTTCAGCTAAGACTTGTTTCCATTTTATATATATATATATATATATATATATATATATATATATATATATATATATATATATATCATACTCCTATACGGTGGAAGATAATATCTCAGGGTTGTCTTGATTTGAATTTCCTTAAAATATGTGATGGGCACTTTTATGTGTCTATTTGTTATTCATCTGTCTTCTTCTGATAAGTGTCAGTGTTCTCATTTTTATCATTTTTCCTGTTTTTATGTTGCTGATCTTTGTGAGTTTTTATGGATATTTAGCATTATCCTTTTTCATGTATGTTGAGTGAAAGTATTTTCTTCATTTAGTTGGGTGGCTTTCTTTTAGCTTAATTTATTTTGCCATTTAGAAACTTTAATTTGATATAGTCTCATTTGCTTATTTGTAATTCTGTTGCCTTTATAAATGGAATCATGTCACTTAAAATACATCTGAGATCCATATATTGAAGCATTCTGCCTATATTTTCCTGAAAGCATAATATAACATTTAGCAAAGTATAATAACATTTTAAGTATTAAGGGATTATGAAATGGCATTATCTGATTCATAATTTTCATGTGATTCTAAGATTATGAGACAAGAAAGTAAATATGTATTTAATTTTCAAAATTCATATAAATGAAATCACGGATTTTAACAAAGAACTAAATTTATCACTGGGTGTCAGTAGGGTTGAAAGGCCAATGATCTCTGTTTGGTTAACATTAGGTAGGCCAGTGGCAGGTATTTAATTTATTGTGTTATAAAAGTCATCTATGTTTAACATCCAGTGAGCAATATCCCAAGCAGACAAGGGCAAATACTATGAGTTCCTTTGAAAAAAGACAAAGGATATAATATGTTCTTAAACATTGAATTCTACATTGTTGAATAGCATATGCAACAACCTCAATTTGAAGGGGTTTTCCATATTTTTCAAGTATACAAGGAGGCCTCCATTGACACAAAGAAGTAAAGAATGGACAGGCACAGTTACTGTGAGGATTCCATAATTATTTCCTGAAGATTCTTTCTCATTCACATGTGAACTTCATTTTTTTTGTCCTCTTTTGAGCATGTTTGCCCAATAGTATTGGTCGTTGATGGTTATAAAGTTCATACGTACCTTTTCCTATTCAGGTCTAACCTGTTGAAAATATTGAAGTTTATTCATATGATCACTCAAATAAAATATTTATATTTTGAAATAGTAACTTGCTGGGTTTCCTTGTTTTTCTTACCAAAACAATTATTCTACATAAGGCAGAATAAGAGAACAAATGTTCTTTTTTAATTTCATAGTAAATCCTTTATCTCCTTAAATGTGAACAAATATTTTCTCAAATAAAATTGATGAATATTTTAAATATTTGAAAAATAATTTCTGTCCCACCAGCTTGCAACCAATGCCCACATGCCAAGGAAAAAATGGAGCACCAGTTTATTTCTTATTTTGAGACATTAGCAATACAGAACTGACTTTATCATGTGTTTCCTAATTGCCACCAAACCAAAGATTAACTAGGAGAAGTGTATAAAAACTTCCAAAGCCCAAGTGATGGTACATAGCAAATAAATATTAATGCCTGGAGGGACAAATTTAGTATCTTAGAGCAAGATTACAAAAAAATATTGAAAGAACTCCCTTTTGATGTAAATTAATTAAAATTCTGACTAAATTACATATTTAAAAGATTTTGCTGGAACTGCAATAAATCAGGGTAAATTTACAAAAGATGACATCCATAAAAGAAATATACAATTAAAATGTATTAAAATTCATTAGTAATTCACTTGTATCACATGTCTTCCCATTGGTCACTGATTTGCTTGAGCCGGTGCCAGTACATTTCCATTTGCTGGGAATGAGGTCCATTATTGTTACTTTTTTGGCATATCAAATACACCATGGGTAACTTTCCAGGCTCTGTTGTAGCTCTGGGTTAATCCCAGGGAACCCAGTCTTTTCTATGTCAGACCATCAACGATCTAGGGGCCCACGGGCAGAGCCCTGGAAGTAGACAAGCCTGTCTCCCTGTCTGCCACCTGCCAATGTACCCAGGCACCACAGCCACACCTGCAATACCTCCAGGGGCAGGATGACATCATTAGTAATTAGGAAAGATAAAATATAAGGTACTACATGTCAGGGGATTGCCGTTGGCGTCCCGGACAGTGTCAGGACAGAAGTTCTCTTCTACCTCCAAGGGCGCCGGGGAACGGATGAAAACTCACAAGTCCGGCACAGTTCCAAAAGGCTTTTAATAGTACAAAGCTCTTCCACAGCAATCCAATACAATGAAGGAACTCTAGCTCTGGTCCGAACTTAGACCATACAAAAGAGCCTGAATATCTCTCCAAAGAGAGAGGATCTCACCCGAGAGGAGTCCTAGCCAAAAGAAGGAGCAAAAGGCCCAGGAGCAAAAGCCGAAAGCCAAAAGGCAAAATTCAAAAGCCAAAAGCCACAGGAGCCAAAAAGCTGAAAGCGAAAAGGCCAAGGGACCTCAAGTCAGTCCCCTTATATACACCAAAGTAATCCATTTTGTGACAGGGAGGGTCATGTCAACAATGAACCTTAAACACAGTGTAGAAGAGCAGTGCCACACACTATTGCAGGTATAAACAAAGGTTATGCCAAGGACTAATACCAAGATTATCTCTTATGTAAAACACTGGAGAGAGAGGGGTGATATAAAGTAATACATCTTAATTTCATGAGCTTCATGTAATCTAGATGGTACCCACAAGGTCCTTCTTATTATTATCTGAACCAGGGTGATTCTGAGTATCTTGTTCTCGTGTGCTGAAAGGGTCACACTCGCCTGCTTAGAACAAACTAGTATGATCCTTCCTATAATCTTCCTATAGTCTTAATGTAGCCAGGGTGGTAGTCTCCTGGTAAATTCTAACTGTCACACGCTGGGTGCAGTGGGTATAAAGAGGAGCTGTGCCCAATCTAGAAAACATAGAAGTCTTAGTAGATGAATAAGTCAGAAGTTATTCAATCAAGGTGACTTCTGTAACTGCCACACCCTCTAGCAGTGTTTACATAGAAGAGAGGTCTCATTAGAATGAATCTTGGCTTAAATAGATTAAGCTGTGAGTGGGCAAAACAAAGCTCCCACATTAGCTACATCCATCATCCAACAACTACATATTTACAGAAGTTAAATTGACATAAATAAAAAAATATAGCAAAATTATTGGTAGTTCTGGGGCAAAAGAAGCTCTTGCTTTCCTCTGACAGATTTGCAAATTGGCACAGTTCCTCTGGAAAACAATTTTACATTCTATTGAAATGGAAGATGCACATATATTATCATTCTTCTATTAAATTTCCAAGGAAATAGCCATAGTGTCCTGGGAAATGTATATAAGAATGCTCATTATAGCTATCACTATCACTATCTTCCCGTTCATCATCTATTTGCTCTAGCGGGCACCAGTAATATCTCCATATGTCCGTCCTGTCTCATGCTAGTAGAGCCCAAGCCCTGCTTGCTCCAGGAACATAAAGACTCTCAAACCATTAAGAGTCATGGGAATGGCCTAATATAATTGTTACTGGTATTTGGCATATCAAATATGACACGGGCAGCTTGCCAGGCTGGCCGTGGGTGGCATACTCTTGTAGTCACCTCTAAATACAGCATTTATTGATGAACTGCAGGGCCACTTGTGGCTGTGCTAGCCGGGCTGTGATAGGCTCGTCTGCTGGGTGGAGTTCTGACGAGAGGGAAGTCCAGATGTGGAAAATGGCAGCCCTCATGGAGTGAGATAGCAAGTTCTAGCCCTGGCCCGCCACCCCAGCAGAGCCTCACAACAAGCCAGACGACCCCCCACTCCATGAGGGCCACCATTTTCCACATCCGGACTTCCCTCTCGTCAGAACTCCACCCAGCAGAGGAACCTATCACGCCCGACACCCCACCCTGCAGCAATTTTTTTCAAACCGCCCAGCTGTGCTGATCCAGAGACTCACAGACATGGGGCAGAGCTGCTACTTGCTCTCCTTGTGCCCAGCCGCTCACGAGGCACCCAGGAGGTATAGCGGGTTCTATCCCTGGCCTGCCACCCCAGCAGAGTCTCACAACAAGCTCATTATAGCATTGTTTATAATATTGAAAATTAAAAACAATCTGAATTTTTATTCCAGATAACAAATCAAGAAGTTGTATTATTGACACATACAGAAATCTATAGTAACCATATGAAGAAATGAAAATGTCTTATAATAACATGGATAACTATTTTAAAATTATTGACTAAGAATTTTTCTGGATTATCATAAATGATATATTTAATATAATTTAGCACATTCAAAATGAGTCCTCTACTCTATGGAGATAAATTTAAATAAGAAAATATAAAAAAAGCACATGAAAAAATAAATTTGAAATGTGGAGTAAAAGTTACCTGTAAGTAGAAACCTTGAGAGGAAATCTGGAGAAATAGAGGTTTCAATGTATGTCATTTCTTAAATTTGCTAGATAAGTATATATATTTTCTTGCACTAAAAAATAGTTTACTAAGCAATAAATTGCATTTTATACCTTCACAGATGAATTTTTATGCCTATTTGTTCTTTGTTTTCTAGTTGAAACATACCAGCCTAAGTGACAATTTGTTTAGACATTATCTCTTCAATATATTTTTATCTTATTGTTTTTAACTTCCTAGAAGGAATCTTCAGTGGAAAGAGGATGAAAGCACAGAGGTCTGCACATGGAGGCCCCAGGACTGAGGCCATAAATGTTCAAGATTAGGTTTCAGTCATACAGTGTCCCAGCACCCATGACTCTGGTTCTGGTGGCCCACTAGCACCACTGTGGTGGCATATGAAATCCCTGCTTCTTCTCTGTGACGTCCAAGTAGCATTTAGTCCTCAGATTAAAACCACTTTTTCTTTTTATTAAGGCATCTTTAAGCTAAATATTTGAACTTCTAATTTCTTTATCAAGATTATTAGACACTATAGGTTTTACTTGTCCTGTTTCCCATGCTGAACATTAAAGCTTGTAGATACTGTTTATCTAAAAACTCCACATGAAAAGATACCTATAACGGTTTGAGGCTCCAATGGAAATGTTACTGGTGCCCGCCGAGCAAATCTATGAATAACGGATTCAAGTGAAGTGATCAAGTGATGTGGATAAGAATAAAAGCATTTTCTCAGCATTACTTCCTTATATGAATGATAGGTTGTCAGTTTCTCTTCAGGACCTCTCTTCTCTTTGTTTCTCTATCTAAGTCCCCAACTTACTTCCCTGTTTCACTGTTTGGGCTTTGTGCCTCTTTTTTCTCTGTTACTCTTGTCCCTAATCTGTTTCTTTGTTTTGCTGCTGTTTGGTCCTGTTGCCCTGTTGCCTTGTTGCCCTGTAGCCCCATAGCTAGTCCTTAGGCTCAAGTGCCAGGCCTGTAGCTCTGGTTCCAAAACCTTGGGTCTAGGCACCAGGAGTAGCTTCTCCCTCCTCGTGCTGTCTATCCAGCCCAAGCATCAGGGTTCTATGGCCCAGGTGCTGGCCTTAGGTCCAGACACAAAGGGCCTTAGCTTTCTCCACCTGAAATCCCCTAGATGCTCTATGGGGCATTTATTTATAGTCTCAGGCCAGGTTCAGTATCCTGGGCTCAACTGACAAAGTTTCCCAACTGGCATTTTCCTACAATATTGCATACACATTTATTAAAAATAATGTATTTTATATATAATACATGATTTTGTATATATTTCTATTAATATATAATAAATAATTATATTCATGTGTATGAATATATCACTTGATCACTTAAATCCAAGTTATTCATCGATTTGCTCGAGCGGGTGCCAGTAAGATTTTCATATATATATATTACTGAAAATGAAATACATATATAACATATTACTAATATATATTAAGAATAACTTCAAAGTGATATTAGTAGCTTTTATATTTACAACTTTAAAGGCAAAAGTTTTATATTTATTACATTAAAGATCAATTTGTCTCAAATTGCATAAATAGTCCTAAAACCATTATATTAGAGGTTTCCTTCTTAAATTTCATAATGCTTAATATTTTAAATGTTTATTCCATTGGATAAATATATTTTAAATATAGTCTAAGATATTCATAATGAAAATCAATATAATTTCAACATAAAAACAATCCTCTAGCTGAAGAGAGTGATTTAAATGTGGAAATGAGTGAAAAACAGATAAGTTTAGGCAATTTAACTCATTAATATGGGAAATGTACTAATCTATTTAAAATGTATTTCTAATAAACCACCCATTATGAGTCATACAATGTTTTCTTTTCAAAAATTGCTTTAGTGGATCATTGTTTTTATAGAATATTACTCATGCTGCAGCATGTGGAAACTATATTAAAAGTAAATAATAAACTTATGACTACTTCATTCTAATCATATTGTTAATAATTGTCTTCAGATTCAATATAGTACCTCATTCATTCTGCTTCATTTAGCTGTGTCATTTATATACATTTTTCTCTTATAAGACTAAATTGTGTTGTTATTATTATTTTTCTTTATGAGTCACATTTGCTGTGGTCAGGGTGACTCCTCACTCTGTATTCAGAAATTACTCCTGTGGCAGTGCTCGTGGGACCATATGGGAATCTGGGGATTGAACCTGCATGTCCAAGGCAAACACCCTACCCGCTGTACTATCACTCTGAGACCCAATTTGTTTTTAAAGTGTCTGAGACTGATTTGAAAAAGCTGTATTTATGATGTTTTTCTCAGATTAGTAATGTGGGAGAAGATGCTAGCTCATTGTGGCAATTTAGTGTGAAAAAGACAGTGTATCAAGAAAACATTAGATCAAATTAATCAATACTGAAACATAGGAACTATAACTTGAAATTATTTTGACTGAAATTTGGGATAATTTATCTATGTTAGGTGAAAAACTATGCAGTAAACAATTGTTACTCATAAATGGAAAAATTAATTACAGAGTTAACCATATATCATTTGTTTACAGGATAGCTATTTTTTTCTTTTTTGTAGAGGTGCATTAATCATTGCAGATGAGTGTTGTGGTAGAGACTAATTAGCAATTAGATAATGTTTAAAATGTGTGTGCCAGCATGTGTGTGTGTGTGCTTTTTCAGAGTTGTGAGGCTAAATTTTCTATGTTGATCCGACCGTGTGTGTGTCTCATTATTAAGTAGTTAATGGGGAAAATTGCATTTTTAAAAAGCAGTTGATATTGAGTTTGCATTTAACTCCAATGTTTAGTTGATGAAATACCACGCACCTATATTCATTATGTGTGTCATCCTTCATATAGGTTTGGCATATTACACAGAAAAGTCACCTTTTCAATGAAAAGAAGGTTAAGTTTAATTTTTTAGTTTTATAATTATTTTTAGCAATATGATTTCAATTGATTGGAGATGTAAAGACATTTTTATCTGTATCAGTTAATATGAATTACCTTTGGGAAATTAACATTTGATTTAAAATGAAGTAGCATAGGATTACAAAATATATAAATTTCAAAGGATTTCAGGGTTTAATTAGATCGATCAGCTGAGAGCACCTTTGTTTCATTATTCTTTTTTCTTTCTATGAACTGTTTTTATGAGCCAATATTTGTTTTCACGTTAGTTATATGTTCTGAGAATACATGTTATACCTGTTTTTTTCTGTCTTCAATATGTCTTGTGCAACCATGCATGAATAAATTAAAAAAACAAATGCAAATCATGTATACCACATCTTTTAGGGAGCTTTCATATTGTATTTTCGGTGATTTTTTAAAAAAGACTTTTGAACTCTTGGCCACTATTTCATTCCATAGTGAATTTCATATTCACTATAAGCTTAACTAGTAACTGTAGTCGAGAACCAGAGTTCCATTTATAAGTTTTCGATTTACTTTGAATATGACTGACAGGGCATCAAAATTCAAAACTCTTGGATCCATCATCAGGTTTCAAAGCAGCATTACCTATAATTCTGAACAGTCATGCAATACGCTGCTATCACTCCCTAAAAATCTTGTCTTATTCTTTCTATTTCGTACTCTCTGAGTAAAAGTAGAAATTCTGTAGGTAATTTATTCCTCTCTTCTATGTATAAAGACTCACAAGAATCAGGACATTTCAAAAATGATTATTCACTCATTAAATTCTGATCATTCTAATGCCCATGTTTGTAGTGCATCTCTATTCTGAAAGTTGGTCTTACAAACATTATTTTAATTTGTTCTCACACCTCTCATTAAATGATGAAGACAGGTAAGGTAATGAAATTTAATAGGATGTGAGAATTGTAGGGTAAAATTAATTTTTTTCTAATTTGAATGACTTAGGGTAGGTACAAAAAAATTTAAAACCAATACTTCATATTCAGTCTAATTTATTCCCTTTATTACCATTTTATCAGTGATTTTTTTCCACTTTTTTGGGAGAATGGAGGAAATGTAGATCACAAAATAGTTATATCAAATTAATTGCTGCATCAACTTAGTGGCATCAATTTAAAAAATTATTTTAAAAGTTTATTATATCTATTTTATTTACATATTTAGATATGAATATTCAGCTAGCAAAATTGCTAACCAGATAAAAATTTATACAATATTTATTATACATATGCTTAGTTTTCTGCTGAATGTTCTGTAAATCTGGCAAAAATGTAATTATGCCATAGACTAAGTGTCGCAACTATTGTATCCAAACTCCTAGCTGAGTTTCTTAAATTGAAAGATAAAAGTAAGCAATGAAGCAAATTAAATAGCACCTTATAATTTCATGATTACTTAAATTTTAGATTACTCTGGACAGTTTTGTAAATGTTGCATACGAATATATAGTTCAGTATTTTCCTGTTATCCAAAAATGATGTTTGTGGGAGATAAACAAATGTATCTAATTAAGGATAATTTTAATATGTCTGATATGTATATTACTATCTGAATTATGTTCTGAACTCAGATTCAGATTATTCTGAATTGTAGGACACCTTGGTACTTATTTCTCATGAATTTTTGTATGGATGCTGTCAAATTGGAAATAACAGCAACACAATTTTTAGACTACTTTTAAGTGTTATTGAGAAAAAAGGAGTTCTCAGGGGACAGGAAAAAATGCTGGCAATGAAGGAACAGGAAGAGAGATTTACCAACACTTTTTTTTACATCGAATTATCTTGCCATATTCTATGAACCACAGATATGTGAGATCACATAGTAATTTTTCTTCTTTGGACTTACTTAACATTATGTCTTTCAGTCTTCCAATTTGCTGAGAATTGCATAATTTAATTATCTCTTGCAGCTGCATAGTATACCTTTGTGCATATATGCCGACCTCATTGTACACTCATCTGTCATTGAACACCTGGGTTAATCCCATATTCGAGATATGTTACTAAGTGTTACAATGAACAGTGAAGGGAATTTCTGGGTCAGAGGGAAGCTCTGTCCTTTTTGTGAAATCTGCATTCATTTCATTTGGGTTAAATCAGACAGTATTCTAACCAGTTAGGACACTTAGGACAGTATTCTAACTGTCTTTTTTCTTCTGACTTAGATTGATACTCATAGCCCTATTCATGTTGCAAACTGTGTGCTTTTCATATTCTTACATCTGTATTGTATTCCATTGTGTATTGATAAAATTTCTACCATTAATTTTCTTCCCAGTCACACTTTACCCATCATCAACCTACTAATTTTTGATAATTGGTTGAGCTTTATATCAAGTGTTTAAAGTATTCCTGTATTTGCTTTCAGACATATAAAATGTCCCTCTCCACATCTGTACATATAAGCCCCATAAGCACATCAAATTCAAAACTTCTCAAAGAAAACACATTTTAGACTATGATCTCTTTAATCAAGTGATTATTATCCATCTCTATACACTAGTCAAAATAGACCACTGAAATTTCTAGGCTTAACCCCATCAAAAAATGGGGAGAAGAAATGAACAGAAGCTTCCAAAAGAAGAAATTGAATGGCCAAAAGGCATATGAAAAAAGTGCTCTTCATCATTAATCATCAAGGAGAAGTAAATAAAAACAGCAATGAGGTATCATCTCACACCACAGAGACTGGCACACATCCAAAACAGCAAGAACAACCGGTGCTGGTGTGGATGCAGGGAAAATGGAATCTATCCACTGTTGGTGGGAGTGCCGACTGATCTAGCCCTTTTGGATAACAATATGGACATTCCTGCGAAAACTAGATATTGAGCTCCCATTTGATCCAGCAATACCATTCCTGGGAATATACCATGGAGACCCAAAAACACATAGCAGAAACACTATCTGTACTTCTTTATTCATCGCTGCACTATTCATGATAGCTAGAATCTGGAAACAACCTAAGTGCCTGAGAACAGAGGACTGGCTAAAGACACTGTGTTACATCTACACAATGGAATACTATGCAGCTGTCAGAAAAGAGGAAATCATAAAATTTACATGCAAATGGATGAACATTGAGACTATCATGATGCATGAGATTAGTCAGAAGAAAAAGGACAGCTATAGAATGATTGCATTCATTAATGGGCTATAAATATATGCCAGTGTTTTACTAAATATAGGAAATGGTAACGGCAGACTAGAACTCACCATTGAATATACACAAAGAGACTTACATGATAAACCATAAATGTATGCAGGGCTAGTCTCCATGTGTAAAAGAAGAGGGAGAGAGATTCAGAGACAGAGATGGAGAGAGCAGAGAGAGAGAGAAAGAGAGAGGAAAAGAGAGGAACGGGGCTACCTGCTATAGAGGCAGCCTGGGAATGGGCAGAGGAGATGTGAGTACATTGGTGGTGGAAATGGGGCACTGGTGAAGAAATGAGTGCTGGAATACTGTATTACCAAGAACCACTTATGAACACCTTGTAATTGTATGTATCATGGTGATATAATAATTTTTAAAAAGAAATTTAGAGGCTTCTCCGATAATGCCTACTAATTATAACCATATTTTATACGCTATCATTACACCTTTTTCATTTGTAACATTAAAATTTGACTGTAAATAAATTGGGCTATACATTTATTTAACACTGACAAAGTGTTAAATATATAAGGTAAACTATAAGATACTACAACCTCAATTAACTAAACTGCCTTTGTAATTTAGATCCCTTATTCTCATTCTCCATAAAGAAAACTTAGTCACAACAGTTTCACTTCATATTAGTAGATTTTTTTTTTGTTTTGCTTTTGGGTCATACCCAGCAATACTCAGGTGCTATTCCTGGCTCTGTGCTCAGGAATTACTCCTGGCAGTTCTCAGAGGGCCATGTGGGATGCCAGGGATCCAATCCGGTCAGCCACATGCAAGGCAAATGCCTTACCCACTGTACTATCCCTTTGGCCCCTAGTAGAAGAATTCTAAACGATGTATTTCTATGTTAAGTTAAAGTAATCATAGATTTAAATTCACTTTACTTATGTAGAGGGAAGAAGCCACCATACCTCTGGAAAGGGTCAGGATACATCTGGGTACATCTGGGTGAGAGGCATCTGCAGCCATGATGAAATGACATCGGGCTCTGTCCGCGCCTCTGCCCTCCGGTGCCAGCCCTGGGGAAATTTCTGGGCTTGCTTTCCACTTTCCCCTTAGTGTTGCACAGTGCCCAGTTCCTTGTCCCTTCTCACCTGCTGCCCACTGAGCTGCCCACTGATCACTTCCTCACTGCGGAGAGCCAGGTCAGCACCGTTGCACGCACAGCCCTCCCTCCCTGCCCTGAACTCACCGCCTCCTAGCAGGCCAGCTCGGTCCTTGCTTCCTCCTTGCATCAGAGAAGTGCCTCCTGGTTCTTCTTTCATGAACCCTTTGCTCCCCCGAGCCCCACCTGCTGCTCTGCCAGCCCCACCCTCCCTCCGGCCCCACTGGGTCCAGCCTCTCCTTCCAACACCTGCCCTCACCCCTCCCTCCGTCTGTTTTTTAACGCAGGAACTGGTGACACACCTGTTAAGACATACTGCCTGTCACTCCCCACCGCCCCTCACCAGGGCCTCTGGGATCTGGGCCCCCGGACCTCTGCTATCCTCCTGTTCAGGGGCCCAGCCCAGCCCGGCCCTCCTGGCCCCCTTTGCTAGAACATTCTTCTCCCACAGAGCTCCGCTCCAGCCCCTTCTTTGGGGGGCAGCTGCCTTGTTGGAGTGGCCTCCCTGGCTGGCTGGTGTGTCAGGCGGGGAGGCGCTCCCCACCCACCTCCTCCTGACCCTGCTTGGCCCCTGCCGGTCCTCGCTTCCCTGTCCAAGTGCCCCACAGCCATGGGCTGGAAGCTTTGTCCTTGGTTGAGTCGTCGTATGCTTTGTACAGTGTCTGACACAGAAGGGGCTCGCTGTGGCTGGAGGAGAAACGGGGGCTGGGGAATTGACTCAAGGGCAAGAGTAACTGCAGGGGGCCCTGAGTCTATACCCACCCACAAAGCCCCGAGTGCTCCCTAAGCACAGTCTCTCTTCCTCTCTCTTTCTCTTCTCTCTCCTTCCTTCCTTCCTTCCTTCCTTCCTTCCTTCCTTCCTTCCTTCCTTCCTTCCTTCCTTCCTTCCTTCCTTCCTTCCTTCCTTCCTTCCTTCCTTCCTTCCTTCCTTCCTTCCTTCCCTTCCTTCCTTCCTTCCTTCCTTCCTTCTTCCTTCCTTCCTTCCTTCCTTCCTTCCTTCCTTTCCTTCCTTCCTTCCTTTTTCTTTCTTTCCTCCCTCCCCTCCTCCTTTTCTCGCTCCCTCCCACAACTCCCCTCCCTCCCTCCTTCCTACCTTCCTTTCTTTGTCACACCCTGCAACACTCAGGGATCGCTCCTGGCTGTGCTCGGGGAATCCTATGGGATGCTGGGATCAAACCCAGATTGACCTGTGCAAGGCAAGCGCCCTCCCCACTGTGCTATTGCTCTGGCCCCTGAACATGTCCAAGCAGTGCTCAGAGTGCCCAGGGGCCACTCCCAGGGATGTTCGTGCCTCCAAAACCAGAAGGTCAGGCCTTGCACCTTGGTAATGGTTCTGGGTCCACCAGATCTCCATTCAGTAGTTCCAGCAATGAAAGCTGGGGTCTTGGCAAGCAAGACCTCTGCTACCGACCCCTCCCCTGACCCCAATGTCTTTTTCCTTTTTTGGCTTTTTGGCTTTTTGTTCTGCCCCTTGAGTTGTTGCAAGTGTGGCTGCAGTGGCTAAGTCAGCAGGTGGCAGACAGGATACAGGCTTATCTATACCCAGGGCTCTGCCCCTGTGGGCCCTGGATAGCTGATGGCTGACATAGAAAAAGACTAGGCAGCCTGGGATGAACCCAGAGACACAGCAGAGCCTGGCAAGCTACCCGTGGTGTGTTCGATATGCCCAAAACAGTAACAATAATAGACCTCATTCCCCTTGACCTGAACAAATGGTTTGAGGCTCTTCATGTTCCTAGAGCAAGGAGAGACCCTTGAGGTAAATAGCACGTGATAGGGACAAATGGAAATATTACTGGTGCCTGCTCAAACAAATCAATGAACAACAGAAAGACAAGTGATCACTTGATCACTGATCTCTTGACATCCTGTTATTCAGCTATTTGCTCCAGCAGGCACCAATAACATTTCCATTTGACCTTATAACGAGCTAGTGTAGACCATTGGCAACTGCTTGCTACAGGAATCCGAAGAGCCTCAAACCATCCATTCATGTTTTTGACGAAGTCTGATCATCTTAACAGTGAGCGGCCACGTGACCTTTTGACTTCTTGTGGGATCCAGTAGGTAACAGCTCTACTCCACACAACAGATACACCCGGCAGAGCAGAAACCAGCAGAGCAGAAAAATAGCGGCCGCACAAATTTACCCTCCAAATTGCTGCAAATATTCTACCTACCTCTCTAAGAGAGCCCCACAAAGTAATGAGAATATAGTGCCCGCATGGCAGAGCCTGGCAAGCTGTCCAATGCATGTTCGATATGCCAAATCCAGTAACAGAAATGTTTATTTTCCTGACCCCAAAAGAGCCCTTAATACAGCAGCAGTGAGAAAGGCGAGAAAGCAGTGCCTAATAAAATATCACGGCCATCCCTAGGCTGCCAAAACGAAAAGACTAAAATGACTGTATGTACTTTCAATGCACGTACGCTGGCATCGGAAGCATATATTGAGGATCTGATGGTGCAAGCGCAAAAGATCAAGTACGACATCATTGGTCTGACTGAGACGAGGAGGCGTCAGTTGCAACATGCTATATTTGACACCAGAGAAGAACTATTCCTTGGAACATGCGACAAAAGAGGCATCGGTGGCGTTGGTGTCCTTGTCAATACAAACATGGCGTCAACATTGATTCATTTGAATGCTTAACACACCGAATAGGACGATTACACTTGAAGAGATGTGGCCACTCCAGCAATTTCTATCTTCATTGTCCTACCACCAACATCCACATACAAAGAAGATGAAATTGAGAAATTCTACAAAAGGAATTGGAGGAGTTCTATAAAAAGATCACACCTTCTACAAGATCATAGTTGGTGATATTAATGCCAAGATAGGAAAAGAAGATCGGCTGAAGAACTCCACATCGGGACCCAAGGCCTAGAATGGAGCGAACAGGGTGAGCGCCTATCTGTGTTTTATCATGTCCACCAAGACCATTCATGGGAACTCACAGCTCCAAAAGGCTGAAGCAAACGTTAGACATGGGAATCTCCTGATGGACAGTTCCACAATGAAATTGACCACATCATCTTCAATTGATGGTTTTGTCTGACCGAGTGTTGCTGTCGTCCCCAAATTCCAAACAGTATCGGATCACTGTCTCCTTCGTGAAAAATTCTACTTCCTGCAACGGGGAGAAAGGCTACAAAGTTTAAGAAGAGAAACTCCCAGAACGACCACCAACTGGGAACATTTTGGCACCATTGCAGCAACATGGGAAGATACCACAATCGATGACATAGATAAAGAATACAACTGACTGGCTCAGCACCTCCATGATTGTGCGAAGAATGCCAAGAGAGAGAAAGACACAAAGGGTGCCTGTCTTCAGAAACTCTTGAGCTCATTCGCCAACATGGCAAGGCGCGAGCGTCATGAGACCAAATGCTAATGTCCAAGCTTGCTAAGCGGGTGCAGAGAAGCGATAAAGAAGACCTCAAAGAAAGAAGAGCAGAAATACTGGAAGATGCAGCAGAAGCAGGGAAAAGCATTTGCTGTCCTTCACCAACTATAAGACCAAGATAACTGCACTTGACACCCTGATGAATCATCACATCTTCCAGAAAGGCAAAGGAGAAGATTATCAGGACTTCTACTCAAATCTCTTTGATAGCCACATCCACCTGCCCACATACCAAATTCCACAGGATGGATATGTCATTCCCAACATTCTCTCTTCTGAAATCTGACATGCCATCTCATTGGTAAAGAAGGGAACTGCACCAAATAGCCCAGACAAAGTCACACCACGAACACCTGAAGAATATGCCATCTGTACTCATCAACACACTAGCTCGGCTTTCACACGCTACCTGTCCGAATGCAAGGAACCCTCCCAATGGAAAACCAGCAGGACGGTTCACTGTTCAAGAAGGGAGAGATTCATGACATTGGCAACTATCGCCCCATCTGCCTGTTGTCTGTCATCTACAAGCTGTTTACAAGAGTCATCCTAAACAGGATTGGCAGAACACTAGGTGAAGGACAATCAATAATATCCACATAAAATTCAAGCTCATTGAGGTTTCTAGGGTGGACAAGATACCGCTCTGTCTCACGTTCATTGATTTTACAGAAAGCCTTTGATTCTGTGGAGACTGAAGCAGTCATCGAAGCCTCCTAGCCAAACAGGGTGTTCAAACCCAATACATCAAGATCCTTTGTGAGCTGTGTTACGGATTCACCACCAGGATCTAACCTTTTCTACAAAAGAAGTTATCATTGATGTGAAAAGAGGTGTTCATAGGTTGATACCATTTCACCAAAACTCTAGAGCGTCACCCTGAGAACATCATGCAACAATTAGAATGGGAAGTAATGGAACTGAAGACAGAAGGTCGGCAACTACAGGCACCTCCGCTTCGCTGATGACATCGTTCTAATAATACCCAAATATTAGCAAGTGGAACAAATGCTGGCTGACTTAGACCGAGAATGTGGAAAGATAGGTCTTGAGCTGAATCTGAAGAAAAAATGTTCATGAAAATTGAACTAGTTCCTGAGGCCCCATACACTCTCAATGGAACAAACATCTCTGATTGCAGCAGTTAGGGTACCTAGGTCGGGAAATCAACATGATAAACGACCTAAAAACCTGAGTGCGCAGAGGAGGAAGAGAGCTGGCATTGAATGTCTTCAAAGGCATTGAAGAAATAGCCAGAAGGACAAAAACCTAAGCTCCAGGCACATCTCTTTGACTCACCATTCTCTCAGCATTAACATATGCCTTATAGACCTGGGCGGTATGAAAGCGGGATGAGAATGCTATTCGGTCTCCCAGAGAGGAATCAAAAGAGCTATGCTTTTGAATATCATGCCTCACTCAAGTGAGAGAAGGAATTGGGGTTCAGACCTCCATCGCTATTCCAAAATCAGGGATGTTGTCTCACTTGCCAAGGCATCGAAAATCAGATGGGCTGGACATTAATGTGATTTGGAGACAACTGCTGGACTGGAGCCGCTACCGACTGGATCCCAGGGATAAGCCAAAAGATCACGTGACAGTCCAACTTACAAGATGGTTAGTTAGTTCCTTTGTAAAGACCTTGAAGGAATGGTTGAGGCTCTTCATATTCCTGAACTCAACCAGATGCCATTG
>JAJIBD010025307.1:0-106763 GCA_021461705.1 Cryptotis parvus | reverse complement strand
CAGCCATCTCGGCACTCTGTCACCGGAAAGAGAGAGGAGATATTGCCTACCCCGCTCAGGCTATGGGGACACTTCCTTTAGGGCCCAGTTAGAGGGCCAATACTTGGTGGAGATTATGGATATTTCTGCCCCTGTATCCAACATGCCTTTGAATTTCCCTTTATAAATTTCGATGGGTATAACCGACCGCTTGGCCTGAGAAATTCTGGCAGTGTACCCAACTAGATAGTTAGCAGGTGGCTGGTGTGCTTGGTTCTGTGTGGCTGCATAACCAACAAATGAAGTTGGCAGAAGGGTTGGTACTGTTTAAGCCATAGAATTTTGCCAGGGTGTTCGGACTGTCCACACGGGATCCTCAAAAAATAATAATAGTTTGGCAAGTGGTTCCCTTTAAGAAGTCCATTTAGTTGGCACAGATATTGACAGTATTATCTCTCCATGAGATTCAGGATCCAGAAGTCCGAAATGCAATCAAATTCCTTAAATTTCAGCCAATAGAACCACGAGATTAAACCCAACTACCTGGGGAGCTAGGATCCCTTTATCCCTCTTTTTAGCAGTAGGGGTTTGACTTAGGTATATTGCGACAGTCCCAGGAGAGAGAATGTCGAGATGCCATGCCTGATGGGGTAGGCCAGAGAGAGCATTTATTGACTGTAAATTCTGTGGACTCTGATTCGGAGGATATCAGGTGTGGAATGAAGGAGAGTGCCCCTGGATTCAGCTGGGCCTGGGTGGCCCCCACTTTACCAGTTTCCCGATTAGGGGAGGCATGATGTTATTTGAGCCTGCGGAGCTTGCTAGGGAACCTGGGAGGGGGTTCATGTAAGCATTTCCTACCAAAGGGGATTATTAGAATGTTGCCCTGTATTGATAGTTTTAGAAGATGGGCAATCTCTACGGGGTGTGTCCCTTCTTTCCGCAGCTTTAAAGCAGTTTATCTGTCCAGATGGAGCCTGAAGCTGACTTCGCCTCCAAGACCGGCAGTCTCTGGCCCAATGTTTTCCTTTTCTGCACCTTGGGCATGGTCCAGGTGGGGCCCTCCGAGGGGTGGAGTTACATTATTAGAATAGTTTCTCCGATTATTGTTTTATCTTTGGAGTTTGATTGTTTCTCCCCTAAAGCTGTTTGGCATTTCATCCCTCTCCTGATCCTCCTGCTGTATGGGATAAGCCTCTATATCATCCTGTGTTTTATGGGAGGTTAAACCGAAACATTTCTACAGGCCTTTAGAAACCCCATGAGGTCATCCTTTTCCTTAATACTATATAGTAATGCTCGACATTTTGATTAGCATTCTCATATGCTAAGTTTCGTTTTAGGATTTCTTGAGTGGTTGGGTCTTGAACCTGTCTTTGGATTGTTTCACATAATCTCCCAACAAAATCAAAGTATGGTTCATCACGACCCTGGTAAATTTTGTATAGCTACCTAGAAATTCTGGGTCGGAACCTATTTTTCCCACGCTTTTAATGCTGTATCCGGAACAAATTTTAAAATAGGTTCACGTAATGTCGCTTGTTTTGCTTTCTTTTCCATTCACCTTCACCTTTGCTTGGCAAAAGTTATAGTATGGCCTGATTCCTTTTCTCTTAAAGTGTCAATATGGTTAACCTCATTTGCATACCACATTTGCCATTGCATGTACCGTGATTTGTTTAGACAAGTATGGGCTACCATTTCAAAGTCTGCCAATAGCCACTGACTATTTTCGTTCTAATCCGCTACATATTTTAAAGTATAAGGACTTGATATTCCAAACCTGTCCAGCCTTCCTAAACGGGGTTATTACCTCAATTTTAAGTCTTCATGAATCGGTTTGCTTTATCTTTAGATTGGTCATGAGAAAGATTGCTGGCGCTTTGCTCTTTGATTCGAGCTAATCTGTTCCTCCCGTTCTTCCTCATCAGAGCTTGTAGTATCTGGCAGAGGAACATCTACCCCATTGAGGGTATTAACTCTGGGGAGATTTTTCAGCTTGGGAATTTGCCTCCTCTGGGTTTTCCTGTTCCTCCTCTAAGTTATCAGCCACATAAAATTCTTTTTTTAGATTTTTTGCTGGGAATGTATACACCTTTTCAAGTCTACAGCTTTGGGGCTTGTTTGTGAATGGCTTTTAGTTGGTTCACGCCTCAGTATTGGGTATTCGCTAGGTCCTGATTGATAAGTTATGAAATCTGAAATCTCCCTGCGAAACACATCCATTTCTTGGTTTAAGTTTTTTCAAGTTTCCTATATGTTTCTTCCTTTTTGTTCTTTCAATCTTATGTGTAACTTCCAAACCTCCTCTTTCTGTCCATCTATTCTATCTCTCTGTTTGTCAATTTCTTCCTCTAAGATAGTGCTGATTTTATTGATATCCTTTTTCTGCTCTTCAAACTTTACTTCAAATTTTAATCCTGTTTAATAATTTTACTTTCCTGTTCTTCTAATTTTTCTTTGAATTTTAAATCCCTGTTCTTCTAATTTTTCTTTGAATTTTAAATCCTGTTCTTCTAATTTTCTTTGAATTTTAAATCCTGTTCTTCTAATTTTTTAAATCCTGTTCTTCTAATTTTTCTTTTGAATTTTAAATCCTGTTCTTCTAATTTTTCTTTGAATTTTAAATCCCGTTCTTCTAATTTTTCCTCAAATTTTAAATTCTGTTTAATAATTTTACTTTCCTGTTCTTCTAATTTCTTTTCAAATTTTAAACTCTGTTTAATAATTCTGTCCTCAAGCTTTAAGACCAGTCTACCTGTAGTTTTATAATCCTCACTTATTTCTTTAATCGCTGAGTAAACCTCGTCCCTTAAGATTGCATTCAATTTATTACTTTCTTCCCTCTCTATTAAACATTGTCCTTACACAAAGGTACAGTTTAAAAATCGCAAGGACCCAGATGATTTGTGAAAAGATAGAGTAGTTTTCAGAAAGGAACTTTATAGACTGGGCTATGTATGGTTCTGAGCCAATAAAAGATACAATGTATCTATACCATGAGATATCCATCATTTTACTCACGGTTCGGAGGCAGATGATCTCTGTCCGATGATAATTAGACCAGGCGATGTTCGTGGTGCCTACGCCAGGGGCGCCAAATGTCGGGGCGCTCCACGGGGTCCCCGACAGTGCCAGGAAGCGAAGTTCCCTTCTACCTCCGAAGCCGGCGGAATGGATGAAAACTCAGGAATCCGATGCAGTTTTAAAAGGCTTTACTTATCACAGGTTCAGGCATACAAATCAGCAAAAGGAAAAACCCGATGCTTAGGATTCCAGGCTAGAACCCCAGCCACGTGTAGGCCAAGATGGCGACCACCACTTGTAAAAACTTCCAAGCAGGGCGACGGCTCACAGGGAGCAAGAGCCCCCAAAAAGAAGCGCGCAAGAGTGAAAACCGGCTAGTTTATACCCCTGCAACTCAGACCTTCCTCCCATTGTTATGGAAAGCAGGGAGGGTCCAATGCCCTTAGGTAATCCCTCCCTGCACCTCACCTAGGGCCTTTACTGTGCTAATGTTTTTTAGCTGGATGCAGCGGCCCTTAAAGGAGTCCTGCAACAGTATATCTCACGTGGTATAATAAAATATCAAAAATAAGAAATTAAAAATTGTATACACACCAAGATAAGAGTTGGAATAGGAAAAGAAGAAACAGGGAATCGAGCAGTTTGGGAAAGAGAGAGGTGGAAGAGAAGAAAAAATAGGTAGCTCTGTCAAAGCATTCCTTTATCACTGCAAGAAGGATGTCAGCCAAGATGGTAACCTAGGAGGCTCCTGAATTACTCTCTCTGTGTGAACACATTGAGCTGCACATATATGAATTTCCTTCGAAAGAAATAAAGAAATAAGCTGTGAATTCCAAACTGAGGACAATAAAAAGTTGTTACCAATGAAATTTAGGGAAGACTGAGACTGAAACACAGCTAACGATCTATATCTGGCTCAGTCATCCTATCACACAACAGTTCTCTCTGAGGAGGAAAAGGTGAGCAATCACGGTATTTACCCTCTCCATTCTGGGTGCTAAGGATGCAAGCAATAATATACATTTATGGGTCTTTTTCTGAACAGGGTTAACTGAATACTTTGTAAGTGCTTCTTGAAGATCTAACTTCTAATATTAGCACACATCTAGAAACTGGTTGTGATTTCCCTGGGGAGCTTTCAACAATTCCACTATGAGTTCCCTCTGTTCCACTACCAAAAAAATAAAACCAATCCATTACTATTCTCTAGAAGGAGCTTGTAAAATAACCATACTCCAATATTTTCAGCTGTCCTCCAGTAATAAGAATGGCCTGGTTTATAACAGTGAGATCTTACATTAAAATGAAGCATGATACAATAGAAAATAGACAATTTGCACCACACTGATACACTACATTACACCATCCCTGTCTTTCATTTTTTCGTACTGGTCTCAGTACAGAAAGAACTGGTAAAAATCATTTCAACTTCTGGTTTCTTGCTGGAAGGCAATTAATTAGCTTTTCTTTGGTGCTGTGTGAAGACCTGAAGTCTAATCAGCCTAACTAGATGAGGCTCTGATATTCTCTCATTTGGGACAGGTACTGATCTTGAAACATCCTCTATTTCTGAGAGTCCCCAGCACAAAAAAAGGCAGCTTGGTATTTACAAAGTCTGAGATATAAGGCCATTAGGTCAAGATAAAAAGATGAGGGATACCTAGTAAGATCTCTCTGTCAAGAGAGAGGTGGCTGTTCCATTGATACACAGAAACCAATAAACAATCACTAAGATTCTACTCATATTAATTATAGGCTGACAAATAATACGGCTTAGACAAATATTCCTAGATATAGATGACCAAGACATAATAAAACCCCGTAAAGAAAAACTAAGGTGCTTCTGTGGTGAATGCTGCAAAAAATTTAAATAATTAAACGTCCTTCTCCATCTCTGCTAAAATTCTAGTTTCAAATTCATTTAATAGGTCTGAATTTGCTGCAGATATGGACATATACAGAGTATAATGATTAGTACAATGAAAAAATTGATGATGCTACATTGTGTAATTGAAATTTGATAAGAAAACAGAAGTTACTTTTTTTCATATGTCCAAAATGTAGATTAAATATTAGAAGTAACAATATTGTTATACTTATACAGTATCTATGTCTATCAAATCACAATGTTGTACATTTATATCTATTATTTTAACTACTAAATATACAGAAAGTTGAAAAATAGTTTTTATTCATATTACTAGTGACTTCTATAGTTAATGAAATTTATAAGAACTAATTATCTGCAATTTACTTGGAGCCAAATGAGATTATTTTCAGTGATTATTATTTTTTATGTCTAGCTATTTAATTTTATTTTTATGTGTATAATTTTGGTAACTTTAATAATTTTATTTTATTTTATTTTATTTTGCATTTTTGGGTGACACCGGCGATGCTCAGGGGTTACTCCTGGCTCTGCACTCAGGAATTACTCCTGGCGGTGCTCGGGGGACCATATGGGATGCTGGGGATCTAACCCAGGCCAGCATAAGCCGGCCACGTGCAAGGCAGACGCCCTACCCGCTGGGCTATCGCTCCGGCCCCTTTAATAATTTTAGAATTACTAGTTTTGATAAATATATATCCACATGAAGGTCAAGAAAAGCGATATGTGATAACTTTTAAGTTATTACAAAGGCATTCACTGATTATAATTATCCTCAGTAAAATTCTAAATACACATTTATATTTCAATTAATTATACAGTTTACTTTTCCAATACAAGAAACATCACCACCTTATGCTAATAATATTAATAATCGGTGAACTCATAGAACCTTTGTCTGACTGGAAAAAAAATTAGATCAAAAATGGAACAATAGTTAATGTCTTAAAGGATAATAAAATCACAAAATTATTTGTGTATATTTTCTATTCTTTGCTTTTTAGATCATGCTTAACTGTACAAAGAGCTCATTATTGACATTGCTTGAGAGAAAATAAGTAGTGCCTAGGACTGAACCCACCAGATTGGCTTTTTGCAAAGTGAGAGTCCTACCCGCTTTATATCTTTCTCACCCCTATTTGTGTAACTTCATGCTTGAAAAGTAAATAGAGGAAAAAACAGAAAAGAATGGGATAAAAGGTAAAATTTATTTTCTAAGGTATGTTTATATTGGGTGAAACACATAATTTTAAAGTGATGAGTTTATATATTGGGTTGCAAACTAAATGTGTGTGTGTGTGTGTGTGTGTGTGTGTGTGTGTGTGTGTGTGTGTGGGTTTTCAGTCAAACTCAGTGTGCTCAGGACTTTAACTGCTCTTCTTTCATGGATCACTCCTGACATAGCTTGGGTAACTGTATGCTAAGCTAAGGATCAAACCCAGGTAGATCCTTGGTTTCTAAAGAAAGAGCGTTATGCACTGAATTTTCTCTCTTGCCTTTTTTCTGCGACTACATACAGACTGTCCCTAAATCTCCCCAATTATATGAGCTTCATCTTCTATTGCAATGAAACATATCTGAATTTTAGATTTAAGCAATTTGCTGGCATGTTTTATTACACTTTTCAGTAAACTGTTCTTAACAGGACTTATCTTTTAAGTTGTAAAATATTATAAAGATAATTTTTCACAACTTTTTCACTGTCTTTCTTCCAGAATGATACTAGTAATTTCTTATACAAGACATATCTGTTTTTAGCCTTATTTCTTCTTCTACAATTATTATATTATTAAATATTTGGGACATTTTCTTATTTATTTCCTTTTTTAATGTTGGGTATTATCACAGTTCTCAGGACTCTGATTATGGGTGGGTTAATTTTCTTACATTGTTCAACAACAGATGATTGTAAAAATTAGAACTCTACATCAGTCATGAGTACCATGCTTATATGCTCAGTTAGTGTAAACATAATCCTTCAAGCCTAATTTTTTTTTTTTGCTTTTTTTGTGGTCACACCCGGGGTTGCTCAGAGGGTTCCCCCGGCTCTGCACTCCGGAAGTACTCCTGGGGGGGGCCAGGGGGCCATATGGGATGGCGGGATTGAGCCCGGGCCAGGGCTGGGCGGGCGGGCAAACGGCGCCAACCCGCGCCGGGCTACGCTCCGGCCCCGGCCAGCCTAAATTTTTAAAAAAGCTATGTTCCTCAATATTTACCTCAACATGACAAAAGCTTATATGATACACTGAATATAAAGCGTATATCACTGTAATATTCCTGCTTCATTCCATGATCAGAAAATATTGGACTACACACTGACAGTTTAAAAAATCATTCACTTCTGCAATTCAAAGGTACTAATGAAGATATGGAAAGCAAAGTAAAAGTGCACACTGGAGGAAGCATGGGTGAAAATAGCTAATTCAATGTAAGTGTTAGGATAAATTCTAAGATAGAAAATTATCAGAAAATTTGAAAGATGTTTCTACTTTAATTGATAGCATTTTTATGTTTGTTGCAATAGTACTTTTTTTATTCTGCTCATTTTATCATAAGTAAGTATATTTTAATATTAAATATAACATTTTAAAGAGCATAAAATTCTTTATTATTGCTGCATTTTATAGAATTTTAATTAGATAAAAATAAAGTACTTTTTATTTTTTTTAATTTTTTTATGCCACACCCTGTCTATGCTAAGATTGCTCCTGACTCTTTGTTCAGGAGCAAACAACTTTTAGCAGTACTCAGAGGACCGTATGTGGTGCCTGGGATTGAACCTGGAACAGCCAAATTCAAGACAAGTATTCCAGCTATACTATATCAAGAGCCCACTGTATATTATTTTACTTTCTTATTTTGGGGGCATTGGGGCATTCCTAGCTATACTCAGGTCTTACTCTTTACTCTACTCACGGTTCATTCTGGAAATGTTCAGGAAACAATTTTGTTCCCAGAAACAGAACTCTAATTAGCCATATTAAAAGCCAGAACCTTACTTATTTTACTTTCTATGCAACCCAAAATAAAAATATTTAAAATGATTAGACTTAGTGGGTGACGTGCTTGCCTTCTATGTGCTAACCTGGGTCTAATCCATGGCATCCCCCCAGCACTGCCAGGAGAAATTTCCAGTGAAGAGCCAGGAGTAAATAGACCCTGGGAATTGTGGGGTTGGCCACCACATAAGAAATGAAATTAAATTATTAGATTGATTTTTGTAACAGTTTTTCAGTTTTACATTTTATTCAGGCACTGTTATTTATAAAGTTATTCAAAGTTTAGTTTCAGTCATAAAAACATACCAACACCAATCCCTTCACCAAGATCCAATTTTCACCATTGTTCGAATTTCCCTTCCACACATTATTAAGTTTGGTTGTTGTAGTTTTCAACCCATGTTTTCAGTTTCATTGATTTTTTGGTGCCCAAAGAGCTGTCCCCTTCCCCCATTGCTTCCAGTTTCATATTCTTACCCCCACTCCTTGGGTCATTTACTTTCCATATCCTCAGTTCTATAGTCAAAAGAACAAAGTGATATAGGCATCCTACTTTCATATCTTTCACTGTTTTTTTTCTATTTTTCTATTGACTACAGATAAGTGATATTCTTTTCTCACTTAATTGATATGGCATCTTCAACTTGTACAAATTGCAAAAAATTGCATGATTGAATCCATCCTAACAGCTACATAGCATCCTTCTTGATCACTTGAATCCCATTATTCATCGATTTGCTCGAGCGGGCTCCAGTAACATTTCCATTGGACCCTATCACGTGCCAACGTGGCCCAATGGCATCTACATAGCATCTACATAGCATCTACATAGCATCTACATAGCATCCTATCATGTGTATATTTCACAGCTTCATTACCAACTCATCTGTTACTTGATACCTAGTTTGATTTCATGTTCTAACTCTTGTGCAAAAGGATGCAATGAACAATGATATGCATTTGTTCTTTTTAAATAAATGATTTTGATCCTGGGAGTATATATCATGAAGTGAGGTTTCTAGCTTAAATAACTCATACGGCAACTCTATTCTGACTGTTAGGAGAAATCTTTTTGATACTCTTTTACCTTTGGAGTTGAACCAAACAACATTCCTCCAGCAATGAATGAGAGATGCCTTTTTCCACATTTCAGCTAAGACTTGTTTCCATTTATATATATATATATATATATATATATATATATATATATATATATATATATATATCATACTCCTATATGGTGGAAGATAATATCTCAGGGTTGTCTTGATTTGAATTTCCTTAAAATATGTGATGGGTACTTTTATGTGTCTATTTGTTATTCATCTGTCTTCTTGATAAGTGTCAGTTAGTGTTCTCATTTTTATCATTTTTCCTGTTTTTATGTTGCTGATCTTTTGTGAGTTTTTATGGATATTTAGCATTATCCTTTTTCATGTATGTTGAGTGAAAGTATTTTCTTCATTTAGTTGGGTGGCTTTCTTTTAGCTTAATTTATTTTTCCATTTAGAAACTTTAATTTGATATAGCCTCATTTGCTTATTTGTAATTCTGTTGCCTTTATAAATGGAATCATGTCACTTAAAATACATCTGAGATCCATATATTGAAGCATTCTGCCTATATTTTCCTGAAAGCATAATATAACATTTAGCAAAGTATAATAACATTTTAAGTATTAAGGGATTATGAAATGGCATCATCTGACTCATAATTTTCATGCGATTCTAAGCTTATGAGATAAGAAAGTAAATATGTATTTAATTTTCAAAATTCATATAAATGAAATCACGAATTTTAACAAAGAACTAAATTTATCACTGGGTGTCAGTAGGGTTGAAAGGCCAATGATCTCTGTTTGGTTAACATTAGGTAGGCCAGTGGCAGGTATTTAATTTATTGTGTTATAAAAGTCATCTATGTTTAACATCCAATGAGCAATATCCCAAGCAGACAAGGGCAAATACTATGAGTTCCTTTGAAAAAGACAAAGGATATAATATGTTCTTAGACATTGAATTCTACATTGTTGAATAGCATATGCAACAACCTCAATTTGAAGGGGTTTTCCATATTTTCTAAATATACAATGAGGCCTCCATTGACACAGAGAAGTAAAGAATGGACAGGCACAGTTACTGTGAGGATTCCATAATTATTTCCTGAAGATTCTTTCTCATTCTCATGTGAACTTCATTTTTTTGTCCTCTTTTGAGCATGTTTGCCCAATAGTATTGGTCGTTGATGGTTATAAAGTTCATAAGTACCTTTTCCTATTCAGGTCTAACCTGTTGAAAATATTGAAGTTTATTCATATGATCACTCAAATAAAACATTTATATTTCGAAATAGTAACTTGCTGGGTTTCCTAGTTTTCCTTACCAAAACAATTATTCTACATAAAGCAGAATAAGCGAACAAATGTTCTTTTTTTAATTTCATAGTAAATCCTTTATCTCCTTAAATGTGAACAAATATTTTCTAAAATAAAATTGATGAATATTTTAAATACTTGAAAAATAATTTCTGTCCCACCAGCTTGCAATCAATGTCCACATGCCAAGGAAAAAAATGGAGCACCAGTTTATTTCTTATTTTGAGACATTAGCAATACAGAATTGACTTTATCATGTGTTTCTTAATTGTCACCAAAGTAAAGATTAACTAGGAGAAGTGTAAAAAACTTCCAAAGCCCAAGTGATGGTACATAGCAAATAAATATTAATGCCTGGAGGACAAATTTAGTATCTTAGAGCAAGATTACAAAAAACATTTGAAAGAACTCCCTTTTGATGTAAATTAATTAAAATTCTGACTAAATTACATATTTAAAAGATTTTGCTGGAACTGCAATAAATCAGGGGTAAATTTACAAAAGATGACATCCATAAAAGAAATATACAATTAAAATGTATTAAAATTCATTAGTAATTCACTTGTATCACATGTCTTCCCATTGGTCACTGATTTGCTTGAGCGGTGCCAGTACATTTCCATTTGCTGGGAATGAGGTCCATTATTGTTACTTTTTTGGCATATCAAATACACCACGGGTAACTTTCCAGGCTCTGTTGTAGCTCTGGGTTAATCCCAGGGAACCCAGTCTTTTTCTATGTCAGACCATCAACGATCTAGGGCCCCGGTCAGAGCCCTGGAAGTAGACAAGCCTGTCTCCTGTCTGCCACCTGCCAATGTACCCAGGCACCACAGCCACACCTGCAATACCTCCAGGGGCAGGATGACATCATTAGTAATTAGGAAAGATAAAATATAAGGTACTACATGTCGGGGATTGCCGTTGGCGTCCCGGACAGTGTCAGGACAGAAGTTCTTTTCTACCTCCAAGGACGCCGGGGAACGGATGAAAACTCACAAGTCCGGCACAGTTCCAAAAGGGCTTTTTAATAGTACAAAGCTCTTCCACAGCAATCCAATACAATGAAGGAACTCTAGCTCTGGTCCGAACTTAGACCATACAAAAGAGCCTGAATATCTCTCCAAAGAGAGAGGATCTCACCCGAGAGGAGTCCTAGCCAAAGAAGGAGCAAAAGGCCCAGGAGCAAAAAGCCGAAAGCCAAAGGGCAAAATTCAAAAGCCAAAAGCCACAGGACCCAAAAAGCTGAAGCGAAAGGCCAAGGGATTTCAAGTCAGTCCCTTATATACACCAAAGTAATCCGTTTTGTGACAGGGAGGGTCATGTCAACAATGAACCCTAAACAGAGTGTAGAAGAGCAGTGCCACACCCTATTGCAGGTATAAACAAAGGTTATGCCAAGGACTAATCCCAAGATTATCTCTTATGTAAAACACTGGAGAGAGAGAGGGCTGATATAAAGTAATACATCTTAATTTCATGAGCTTCATGTAATCTAGATGGTACCCACAGGTCCTTCTTATTATTATCTGCACCAGGGTGATTCTGAGTATCTTGTTCTCGTGTACTGAAAGGGTCACACTCGCCTGCTTAGAGCAAACTAGTATGATCCTTCCTATAATCTTCCTATAGTCTCAATGTAGCCAGGGTGGTAGTCTCCTGGTAAATTCTAACTGTCCCACGCTGGGTGCAGTGGGTATAAAGAAGAGCTGTGCCCAATCTAGAAAACATAGAAGTCTTAGTAGATGAATAAGTCAGAAGTTATTCAATCAAGGTGACTTCTGTAACTGCCACACCCTCTAGCAGTGTTTACATAGAAGAGAGGTCTCATTAGAATGAATCTTGGCTTAAATAGATTAAGCTGTGAGTGGGCAAAACAAAGCTCCCACATTAGCTAGATCCCTCATCCAACAACTACATATTTACAGAAGTTAAATTGACATAAATAAAAAAATATAGCAAAATTATTGGTAAGTTCTGGGGCAAAGAAGCTCTTGCTTTCCTCTGATCGATTTGCAAATTGGCACAGTTCCTCTGGAAAACAATTTTACATTCTATTGAAATGGAAGATGCACATATATTATCATTCTTCTATTAAATTTCCAAGGAAATAGCCATAGTGTCCTGGGAAATGTATATAAGAATGCTCATTATAGCTATCACTATCACTATCTTCCCGTTCATCATCTATTTGCTCTAGCGGGCACCAGTAATATCTCCATATGTCCGTCCTGTCTCATGCTAGTAGAGCCCAAGCCCTGCTTGCTCCAGGAACATAAAGACTCTCAAACCATTATATTAGGTCATGGGAATGGCCTAATATAATTGTTACTGGTATTTGGCATATCAAATACAACACGAGCAGCTTGCCAGGCTGGCCGTGTGGGTGGCATACTCTTGTAGTCACCTCTAAATACAGCATTTATTGATGAACTGCAGGGCCCGCTTGTGGCTGTGCGAGCCAGGCTGTGATAGGCTCGTCTGCTGGGTGGAGTTCTGACGAGAGGGAAGTCCAGATGTGGAAAATGGTGGCCCTCATGGAGTGAGATAGCAGGTTCTAGCCCTGGCTCGCCACCCCAGCAGAGCCTCACAACAAGCCAGACGACGCCCCCCACTCCATGAGGGCCACCATTTTCCACATCCGGACTTCCCTCTCATCAGAACTCCACCCAGCAGATGAGCCTATCACAGCCCGAATCATCGACACCCACCCTGCAGCAATTTTTTCAAAGCGGCCCAGCCGTGCTGATCCAGAGACTCACAGACATGGGGCAGAGCTGCTACTTGCTCTCCCTGTGCCCAGCCGCTCACGAGGCACCCAGGAGGTATAGCGGGTTCTATCCCTGGCCTGCCACCCCAGCAGAGTCTCACAACAAGCTCATTTTAGCATTGTTTATAATATTGAAAATTAAAAACAATCTGAATTTTTATTCCAGATAACAAATCAAGAAGTTGTATTATTGACACATACAGAAATCTATAGTAACCATATGAAGAAATGAAAATGTCTTATAATAACATGGATAACTATTTTAAAATTATTGACTAAGAATTTTCTGGATTATCATAAATGATATATTTAATATAATTTAGCACATTCAAAATGAGTCCTCTACTCTATGGAGATAAATTTAAATAAGAAAATATAAAAAAGCACATGAAAAAATAAATTTGAAATGTGGAGTAAAAGTTACCTGTAAGTAGAAACCTTGGAGAGGAAATCTGGAGAAATAGAGGTTTCAATGTATGTCATTTCTTAAATTTGCTAGATAAGTATATATATATATATATTTTCTTGCACTAAAAAATAGTTTACTAAGCAACAAATTGCATTTTATACCTTCACAGATGAATTTTTTATGCCTATTTGTTCTTTGTTTTCTAGTTGAAACATACCAGCCTAAGTGGCAATTTGTTTAGATATTATCTTCTCAATATATTTTTATCTTATTGTTTATAACTTCCTAGAAGGAATCTTCAGTGGAAAGAGGAAGGAAAGCACAGAGGTCTGCACATGCAGGCCCCAGGACTGAGGCCATAACTGTACAAGATTAGGTTTCAGTCATAC
This sequence comes from Cryptotis parvus, assembly GCA_021461705.1. NCBI lineage: Eukaryota > Metazoa > Chordata > Mammalia > Eulipotyphla > Soricidae > Cryptotis > Cryptotis parvus. The sequence goes on along the minus strand of JAJIBD010025307.1, from coordinate 92,928 downwards.
AGTGTCCCAGCACCCATGACTGGTTCTGGTGGCCCACTAGCACCACTGTGGTGGCATATGAAATCCCTGCTTCTTCTCTGTGACGTCCAAGTAGCATTTTAGTCCTCAGATTAAAACACTTTTTTCTTTTATTAAGGCATCTTTAAGCTAAATATTTGAACCTCTAATTTCTTTATCAAGATTATTAGACACTATAGGTTTTACTTGTCCTGTTTCCCATGCTGAACATTAAAGCTTATAGATACTGTTTATCTAAAACTCCACATGAAAAAGATACCTATAACGGTTTGAGGCTCCAATGGAAATGTTACTGGTACCCGCTTGAGCAAATCTATGAATAACGGAATTCAAGTGAAGTGATCAAGTGATGTGGATAAGAATAAAAGCATTTTCTCAGCATTACTTCCTTATATGAATGATAGGTTGTCAGTTTCTCTTCAGGACCTCTCTTCTCTTTGTTTCTCTATCTAAGTCCCCAACTTACTTCCCTGTTTCACTGTTTGGGCTTTGTGCCTCTTTTTCTCTGTTACTCTTGTCCCTAATCTGTTTCTTTGTTTTGCTGCTATTTGGTCCTATTGCCCTGTTGCCTTGTTGCCCTGTAGCCCCATAGCCTTGGCGCTAGCCCTTAGGCTCAAGTGCCAGGCCTGTAGCTCTGGTTCCAAAACCTTGGGTCTAGGCACCAGGAGTAGCTTCTCCCTCCTCGTGCTGTCTATCCAGCCCAAGCATCAGGGTTCCATGGCCCAGTGCAGGCCTTAAGGTCCAGACACAAAGGGCCTTAGCTTTCTCCACCTGAAATCCCCTAGATGCTCTATGGGGCATTTATTTATAGTCTCAGGCCAGGTTCAGTATCCTGCGCTCAACTGACAAAGTTTCCCAACTGGCATTTTCCTACAATATTGCATACACATTTATTAAAAATAATGTATATTATATATAATACATTATTTTGTATATATTTCTATTAATATATAATAAATAATTGTATTCATGTGTATGAATATATCACTTAATCACTTAAATCTCGTTATTCATCGATTTGCTCGAGCTGGTGCCAGTAACATTTTCATATATATATATTACTGAAAATGAAATACATATATAACATATTACTAATATATATTAAGAATAACTTCAAAGTGATATTAGTACCTTTTATATTTACAACTTTAAAGGCAAAAGTTTTATATTTATTACATTAAAGATCAATTTGTCTCAAATTGCATAAAGTCCTAAAACCATTATATTAGAGGTTTCCTTCTTAAATTTCATAATGCTTAATATTTTAAATTTTATTCCATTGGATAAATATATTTTAAATATAGTCTAAGATATTCATAATGAAAATCAATATAATTTCAACATAAAAACAATCCTCTAGCTGAAGAGAGTGATTTAAATGTGGAAATGAGTGAAAAACAGATAAGTTTAGGCAATTTAACTCATTAATATGGGAAATGTACTAATCTATTTAAAATGTATTTCTAATAAACCACACATTATGAGTCATACAATGTTTTCTTTTCAAAAATTGCTTTAGTGGATCATTGTTTTTATAGAATATTACTCATGCTGCAGCATGTGGAAACTATATTAAAAAGTAAATAATAAACTTATGACTACTTCATTCTAATCATATTGTTAATAATTGTCTTCAGATTCACTATAGTACCTCATTCATTCTGCTTCATTTAGCTGTGTCATTTATATACATTTTTCTCTTATAAGACTAAATTGTGTTGTTATTATTATTTTTCTTTATGAGTCACATTTGCTGTGGTCAGGGGTGACTCCTCACTCTGTATTCAGAAATTACTCCTGTGGCAGTGCTCGTGTGACCATATGGGAATCTGGGGATTGAACCTGCATGTCCAAGGCAAACACCCTACCCGCTGTACTATCACACTGAGACCCAATTTGTTTGTAAAGTGTCTGAGACTGATTTGAGAAAGCTGTATTTATGATGTTTTTCTCAGATTAGTAATGTATGAGAAGATGCTAGCTCATTGTGGCAATTTAGTGTGAAAAAAGACAGTATATCAAGAAAACATTAGATCAAATTAATCAATACTGAAACATAGGAACTATAACTTGAAATTATTTTGACTGAAATTTGGGATAATTTATCTATGTTAGGTGAAAACTATGCAGTAAACAATTGTTACTCATAAATGGAAAATTAATTACAGAGTTAACCATATATCATTTGTTTACAGGATAACTATTTTTTTCTTTTGTAGAGGTGCATTAATCATTGCAGATGAGTGTTGTGGTAGAGACTAATTAGCAATTAGATAATGTTTAAAATGTGTGTGCCATGTGTGTGTGTGTGTGTGTGTGCTTTTCAGAGTTGTGAGGCTAAATTTTCTATGTTGATCCAACCGTGTGTGTGTCTCATTATTAAGTAGTTAATGGGGAAAATTGCATTTTTTAAAAAGCAGTTGATATTGAGTTTGCATTTAACTCCAATGTTTAGTTAATGAAATACCACGCACCTATATTCATTATGTGTGTCATCCTTCATATAGGTTTGGCATATTACACAGAAAAGTCACCTTTTCAATGAAAAGAAGGTTAAGTTTAATTTTTTAGTTTTATAATTATTTTTAGTAATATGATTTCAATTGATTGGAGATGTAAAGAACATTTTTATCTGTATCAGTTAATATGAATTACCTTTGGGAAATTAACATTTGATTTAAAATGAAGTAGCATAGGATTACAAAATATATAAATTTCAAAGGATTTCAGGGTTTAATTAGATCGATCAGCTGAGAGCACCTTTGTTTCATTATACTTTTTTCTTTCTATGAACTGTTTTTATGAGCCAATATTTGTTTTCACGTTAGTTATATGTTCTGAGAATACATGTTATACCTGTTTTTTTCTGTCTTCAATATCTCTTGTGCTAACCATGCATGAATAAATTAAAAAAACAAATGCAAATCATGTATACCACATCTTCTTTAGGGAGCTTTCATATTGTATTTTCGGTGATTTTTTTAAAAAAGACTTTGAACTCTTGGCCACTATTTCATTCCATAGTGAATTTCATATTCACTATAAGCTTAACTAGTAACTGTAGTCGAGAACCAGAGTTCCATTTATAAGTTTTCGATTTACTTTGAATGTGACTGACAGGGCATCAAAATTCAAAACTCTTGGATCCATCATCAGGTTTCAAAGCAGCATTACCTATAATTCTGAACAGTCATGCAATATGCTGCTATCACTCCCTAAAAATCTTGTCTTATTCTTTCTATTTCGTACTCTCTGAGTAAAAGTAGAAATTCTGTAGGTAATTTATTCCCTCTCTTCTATGTATAAAGACTCACAAGAATCAGGACATTTCAAAAATGATTATTCACTCATTAAATTCTGATCATTCTAATGCCCATGTTTGTAGTGCATCTCTATTCTGAAAGTTGGTCTTACAAACATTATTTTAATTTGTTCTCACACCTCTCATTAAATGATGAAGACAGGTAAGGTAATGAAATTTTAATAGTATGTGAGAATTGTAGGGTAAAATTAATTTTTTTTCTAATTTGAATGACTTGCGTGTAAGTACAAAAAAATTTAAAACCAATACTTCATATTCAGTCTAATTTATTCCTTTATTACCATTTTATCAGTGATTTTTTCCACTTTTTTGGGAGAATGGAGGAAATGTAGATCACAAAATAGTTATATCAAATTAATTGCTGCATCAACTTAGTAGCATCAATTTTAAAAAATTATTTTAAAAGTTTATTATATCTATTTTATTTACATATTTAGATATGAATATTCAGCTAGCAAATATTGCTAACCAGATAAAATTTTATACAATATTTATTATACATATGCTTAGTTTTCTGCTGAATGTTCTGTAAATCTGGCAAAAATGTAATTATGCCATAGACTAAGTGTCGCAACTATTGTATCCAAACTCCTAGCTGGAGTTTCTTAAATTGAAAGATAAAAGTAAGCAACGAAGCAAATTAAATAGCACCTTATAATTTCATGATTACTTAAATTTTAGATTACTCTGGACAGTTTTGTAAATGTTGCATACGAATATATAGTTCAGTATTTTCCTGTTATCCAAAAATGATGTTTGTGGGAGATAAACAAATGTATCTAATTAAGGATAATTTTAATATGTCTGATATGTATATTACTATCTGAATTATGTTCTGAACTCAGATTCAGATTATTCTGAATTTTAGGACACCTTGGTACTTATTTCTCATGAATTTTTGTATGGATGCTGTCAAATTGAAATAACAGCAACACAATTTTTAGACTACTTTTAAGTGTTATTGAGAAAAAAAGGAGTTCTCAGGGGACAGGAAAAATGCTGGCAATGAAGGAACAGGAAGAGAGATTTACCAACACTTTTTTTACATCGAATTATCTTGCCATATTCTATGAACCACAGATATGTGAGATCACATAGTAATTTTTCTTCTTTGGACTTACTTAACATTATGTCTTTCAGTCTTCCAATTTGCTGAGAATTGCATAATTTAATTATCTCTTGCAGCTGCATAGTATACCTTTGTGCATATATGCCGACCTCATTGTACACTCATCTGTCATTGAACACCTGGGTTAATCCCATATTCGAGATATGTTACTAAGTGTTACAATGAACAGTGAAGGAATTTCTGGGTCAGAGGGAAGCTCTGTCCTTTTGTGAAATCTGCATTCATTTCATTTGGGTTAAATCAGACAGTATTCAAACCAGTTAGGACACTTAGGACAGTATTCTAACTGTCTTTTTTCTTCTGACTTAGATTGATACTCATAGCCCTATTCATGTTGCAAACTGTGTGCTTTTCATATTCTTACATCTGTATTGTATTCCATTGTGTATTGATAAAATTTCTACCATTAATTTTCTTCCCAGTCACACTTTACCCATCATCAACCTACTAATTTTTGATAATTGGTTGAGCTTTATATCAAGTGTTTAAAGTATTCCTGTATTTGCTTTCAGACATATAAAATGTCCCTCTCCACATCTGTACATATAAGCCCCATAAGCACATCAAATTCAAAACTTCTCAAAGAAAACACATTTTAGACTATGATCTCTTTAATCAAGTGATTATTATCCATCTCTATACACTAGTCAAAATAGACCACTGAAATTTCTAGGCTTAACCCCATCAAAAAATGGGGAGAAGAAATGAACAGAAGCTTCCAAAAAGAAGAAATTCGAATGGCCAAAAGGCATATGAAAAAAGTGCTCTTCATCATTAATCATCAAGGAGAAGTAAATAAAAACAGCAATGAGGTATCATCTCACACCACAGAGACTGGCACACATCCAAAACAGCAAGAACAACCGGTGCTGGTGTGGATGCAGGGGAAAATGGAATCTATCCACTGTTGGTGGGAGTGCCGACTGATCTAGCCCTTTTGGATAACAATATGGACATTCCTGCGAAAACTAGATATTGAGCTCCCATTTGATCCAGCAATACCATTCCTGGGAATATACCATGGAGACCCAAAAACACATAGCAGAAACACTATCTGTACTTCTTTATTCATCGCTGCACTATTCATGATAGCTAGAATCTGGAAACAACCTAAGTGCCTGAGAACAGAGGACTGGCTAAAGACACTGTGTTACATCTACACAATGGAATACTATGCAGCTGTCAGAAAAGAGGAAATCATAAAATTTACATGCAAATGGATGAACATTGAGACTATCATGATGCATGAGATTAGTCAGAAGAAAAAGGACAGCTATAGAATGATTGCATTCATTAATGGGCTATAAATATATGCCAGTGTTTTACTAAATATAGGAAATGGTAATGGCAGACTAGAACTCACCATTGAATATACACAAAGAGACTTACATGATAAACCACAAATGTATGCAGGGCTAGTCTCCATGTGTAAAAGAAGAGGGAGAGAGATTCAGAGACAGAGATGGAGAGAGAGCAGAGAGAGAGAGAAAGAGAGAGGAAAAGAGAGGAAACGGGGCTACCTGCTATAGAGGCAGCCTGGGAATGGGCAGAGGAGATGTGGGTACATTGGTGGTGGAAATGGGGCACTGGTGAAGAAATGAGTGCTGGAATACTGTATTACCAAGAACCAATTATGAACACCCCCTTGTAATTGTATGTATCATGGTGATATAATAATTTTTAAAAAGAAATTTAGAGGCTTCTCCGATAATGCCTACTAATTATAACCATATTTTATACGCTATCATTACACCTTTTTCATTTGTAACATTAAAATTTGACTGTAAATAAATTGGGCTATACATTTATTTAACACTGACAAAGTGTTAAAGTAAACTATAAGATACTACAACCTCAATTAACTAAACTGCCTTTGTAATTTAGATCCCTTATTCTCATTCTCCATAAAGAAAACTTAGTCACAACAGTTTCACTTCATATTAGTAGATTTTTTTTGTTTTTTGCTTTTTGGGTCATACCCAGCAATACTCAGGTGCTATTCCTGGCTCTGTGCTCAGGAATTACTCCTGGCAGTTCTCAGAGTGCCATGTGGGATGCCAGGGATCCAATCCGGTCAGCCACATGCAAGGCAAATGCCTTACCCACTGTACTATCCCTTTGGCCCCTAGTAGAAGAATTCTAAACGATGTATTTCTATGTTAAGTTAAAGTAATCATAGATTTAAATTCACTTTACTTATGTAGAGGGAAGAAGCCACCATACCTCTGGAAAGGGTCAGGATACATCTGGGTATATCTGGGTGAGAGGCATCTGCGAGCTATGATGAAATGACATCGGGGCTCTGTCTGTGCCCTCTGCCCTCCCGTGCCAGCCCTGGGGAAATTTCTGGGCTTGCTTTGCACTTTCCCTTATTGTTGCACAGTGCCCAGTTCCTTGTCCCTTCTCACTGCTGCCCACTGAGCTGCCCACTGATCACTTCCTCACTGCAGAGAGCCAGGTCAGCACCGTTGCACGCACAGCCCTCCCTCCCTGCCCTGAACTCACCGCCTCCTAGCAGGGCAGCTCGGTCCTTGCTTCCTCCTTGCATCAGAGAAGTGCCTCCTGGTTCTTCTTTCATGAACCCTTTGATCCCCCGGGCCCCACCTGCTGCTCTGCCAGCCCCACCCTCCCTCCGGCCCCACTGGGTCCAGCCTCTCCTTCAACACCTGCCCTCACCCTCCCTCCGTCTGTTTTTTAACGCAGGAACTGGTGACACACCTGTTAAACAACTGCCTGTCACTCCCCACCGCCCCTCACCAGGGCCTCTGGGATCTGGGCCCCCGGACCTCTGCTATCCTCCTGTTCAAGGGCCCAGCCCAGCCTGGCCCTCCCTGGCCCCCTTGCTAGAACATTCTTCTCCCACATAGCGCCGCTCCAGCCCCTTCTTTGGGGCGCAGCTGCCTTGTTGGAGTGGCCTCCCCTGGCTGGCTGGTGTGCAGGCGTGGAGGGCGCCCCACCCACCTCTCCTCACCATGCTTGGCCCCTGCCGGGTCCCCGTTTCCTGTCCAAGTGCCCCACAGCCATGGGCTGGAAGCTTTGTCCTTGGTTGAGTCGTCGCTATGCTTTGTACAGTGTCTGACACAGAAGGGGCTCGCTGTGGCTGAGGAGAAAGCGGGGTCTGGGGAATTGACTCCAAGGGCAAGAGTAACTGCAGGGGGCCCTGAGTCTATACCCACCCACAAAGCCCCCAGTGCTCCCTAAGCACAGTCTCTCTTCCTTCCTTCCTTCCTTCCTTCCTTCCTTCCTTCCTTCCTTCCTTCCTTCCTTCCTTCCTTCCTTCCTTCCTTCCTTCCTTCCTTCCTTCCTTCCTTCCTTCCTTCCTTCCTTCCTTCCTTCCTTCCTTCCTTCCTTCCTTCCTTCCTTCCTTCCTTCCTTCCTTCCTTCCTTCCTTCCTTCCTTCCTTCCTTCCTTCCTTCCCTTCCTTCCTTCCTTTTTTCTTTCTTTCCTCCCTCCCTCTCTCCTTTTCTCGCTCCCTCCCACAACTCCCTCCCTCCCTCCTTCCTACCTTCCTTTCTTTGTCACACCCTGCAACACTCAGGGATCGCTCCTGGCTGTGCTCGGGGATCCTATGGGATGCTGGGATCAAACCCAGATTGACCTGTGCAAGGCAAGTGCCCTCCCCACTGTGCTATTGCTCTGGCCCCTGAACATGTCCAAGCAGTGCTCAGAGTGCCCAGGGGCCACTCCCAGGGATGTTCGTGCCTCCAAAACCAGAAGGTCAGGCCTTGCACCTTGGTAATGGTTCTGGGTCCACCAGATCTCCATTCAGTAGTTCCAGCAATGAAAGCTGGGGTCTTGGCAAGCAAGACCTCTGCTACCGACCCCTTCCTGACCCCAATGTCTTTTTCCTTTTTTGGCTTTTTTGTTCTGCCCCTTGAGTTGTTGCAAGTGTGGCTGCAGTGGCTAAGTCAGCAGGTGGCAGACAGGATACAGGCTTATCTATACCCAGGGCTCTGCCCTGTGGGCCCTGGATGGCTGATGGCCTGACATAGAAAAAGACTAGGCAGCCTGGGATGAACCCAGAGACACAGCAGAGCCTGGCAAGCTACCTGTGGTGTGTTTGATATGCCCAAAACAGTAACAATAATAGACCTCATTCCCTTGACCTGAACAAATGGTTTGAGGCTCTTCATGTTCCTAGAGCAAGGAGAGACCCTTGAGGTAAATAGCACGTGATAGGGACAAATGGAAATATTACTGGTGCCTGCTCAAACAAATCAATGAACAACAGAAAGACAAGTGATCACTTTATCACTGATCTCTTGACATCCTGTTATTCAGCTATTTGCTCCAGCAGGCACCAATAACATTTCCATTTGACCTTATAACGAGCTAGTGTAGACCATTGGCAACTGCTTGCTACAGGAATACGAAGAGCCTCAAACCATCCATTCATGTTTTTGACGAAGTCTGATCATCTTAACAGTGAGCGGCCACGTGACCTTTTTGACTTCTTGTGGGATCCAGTAGGTAACAGCTCTACTCCACAGATACAGATACACCCGGCAGAGCAGAAACCAGCAGAGCAGAAACCAGCAGCGGCCGCACAATTTACCTCCAAATTGCTGCAAATATTCTACCTACCTCTCTAAGAGAGCCCCACAAAGTAATTAGAATATAGTGCCCGCATGGCAGAGCCTGGCAAGCTGTCCAATGCATGTTCGATATGCCAAATCCAGTAACAGAAATGTTTATTTTCCTGACCCCAAAAGAGCCCTTAATACAGCAGCAGTGAGAAAGGCGAGAAAGCAGTGCCTAATAAAATATCACGGCCATCCTAGGCTGCCAAAACGAAAAAGGACTAAAATGACTGTCTGTACTTTCAATGCACGTACGCTGGCATCGGAAGCATATATTGAGGATCTGATGGTGCAAGCGCAAAAGATCAAGTACGACATCATTGGTCTGACTGAGACGAGGAGGCGTCAGTTGCAACATGCTATATTTGACACCAGAGAAGAACTATTCCTTGGAACATGCGACAAAAGAGGCATCGGTGGCGTTGGTGTCCTTGTCAATACAAACATGGGAGTCAACATTGATTCATTTGAATGCTTAACACACCGAATAGGATGATTACACTTGAAGAGATGTGGCCACCCCAGCAATTTCTATCTTCATTGTCTACGCACCAACATCCACATACAAAGAAGATGAAATTGAGAAATTCTACAAGGAATTGGAGGAGTTCTATAAAAAAAGATCACACCTTCTACAAGATCATAGTTGGTGATATTAATGCCAAGATAGGAAAGAGAAGATCGGCTGAAGAACTCCCACTGCGGGGGGGGGAGGTCGGTGACCCAAGGCCCTAGGCTAGGAAGGAACGGAGGAAGGGTGAGCGGCTATCCCAGTGCTGAGGAGTCCTGCAACAAGGACCCAAGGCCTAGAATGGACGAACGTCGTGTTTATGTCCACCAAGCTCCAAAAGGCTGAAGCGAAACGTTAGACATGGGAATCTCCTGATGGACAGTTCCACAATGAAATTGACCACATCATCTTCAATTGATGGTTTTGTCTGACCGATGTTGCTGTCGTCCCCAAATTCCAAACAGTATCGGATCACTGTCCCTTCGTGAAAAATTCTACTTCCTGCAATGGGGAGAAAAGGCTACAAAGTTTAAGAAGAGAACTCCCAGAACGACCACCAACTGGGAACACTTTGGCACCATTGCAGCAACATGGGAAGATACCACAATCCGGTGACATAGATAAAGAATACAACTGACTGGCTCAGCACCTCCATGATTGTGCGAAGAATGCCAAGAGAGAGAAAGACACAAAAGGGTGCCTGTCTTCAGAAACTCTTGAGCTCATTCACCAACATGGCAAGGCGCTGGCGTCATGAGACCAAATGCTAATGTCCAAGCTTGCTAAACGGTGCAGAGAAGCGATAAAAGAAGACCTCAAAGAAAGAAGAGCAGAAATACTGGAAGATGCAGCAGAAGCCAGGAAAAGCATTTGCTGTCCTTCACCAACTATAAGACCAAGATAACTGCACTTCGACACCCTGATGAATCATCACATCTTCCAGAAAGGCAAAGGAGAAGATTATCCAGGACTTCTACTCAAATCTCTTTGATAGCCACATCCACCTGCCCACATACCAAATTCCACAGGATGGATATGTCATTCCCAACATTCTCTCTTCTGAAATCTGACATGCCATCTCATTGGTAAAGAAGGGAACTGCACCAAGCCCAGACAAAGTCACACCCGAACACCTGAAGAATATGCCATCTGTACTCATCAACACACTAGCTCGGCTCTTCACACGCTACCTGTCCGAATGCAAGGAACCCTCCCAATGGAAAACCAGCAGGACAGTTCTACTGTTCAAGAAGGGAGAGATTCATGACATTGGCAACTATAGCCCCATCTGCCTGTTGTCCGTCATCTACAAGCTGTTTACAAGAGTCATCCAAAACAGGATTGGCAGAACACTAGGTGAAGGACAATCAATAATATCCACATAGTAACCAAGCTCATTGAGGTTTGTAGGGAGTACAAGATGCCGCTCTGTCTCACGTTCATTGATTTACAGAAAGCCTTTGATTCTGTGGAGACTGAAGCAGTCATCGAAGCCCTAGCCAAACAGGGTGTTCAAACCCAATACATCAAGATCCTTTGTGAGCTGTATTACGGATTCACCACCAGGATCTAACCTTTCTACAAAGAAGTTATCATTGATGTGAAAAGAGGTGTTCGACAGGTTGATACCATTTCACCAAAACTCTAGAGCGCCACCCATGAGAACATCATGCAACAATTAGAATGGGAAGGAATGGGAATGAAGACAGAAGGTCGGCAACTACAGCACCTCCGCTTCGCTGATGACATCGTTCTAATAACACCAAATATTAGCAAGTGGAACAAATGCTGGCTGACTTAGACCGAGAATGTGGAAAGACAGGTCTTGAGCTGAATCTGAAGAAAACAATGTTCATGAAAATTGAACTAGTTCCTGAGGCCCCATACACTCTCAATGGAACAAACATCTCTGATTGCAGCAGTTATGGGTACCTAGGTCGAGAAATCAACATGATAAACGACCTAAAACCTGAGCTGCGCAGGAGGAAGAGAGCGGCATTGAATGTCTTCAAAGGCATTGAAGAAATAGCTAAAAGGACAAAAAACCTCAGCTCCAGGCACATCTCTTTGACTCTACCATTCTCCCTGCATTTACATATGCCTCATAGACCTGGGCCGTATGAAAGCAGGATGAGAATGCTATTCGGGTCTCCCAGAGAGGAATCAAAAGAGCTATGCTTGGAATATCATGCCTCACTCAAGTGAGAGAAGGAATCCGGGGTTCTGACCTCCATCGCTATTCCAAAATCAGGGATGCTGTCTCACTTGCCAAGGCATCGAAAATCAGATGGGCTGAACATGTAATGTGATTTGGAGACAACTTCTGGACTAGAGCCGTTACCGACTGGATCTCAGGGGATGTCAAAAGATCACGTGGCTGCCCACCTACAAGATGGTTAGACTTCCTTGTAAAGACCCTGAAGGAATGGTTTGAGGCTCTTCATATTCCTGAATCAACCAGATGCCATTGGGCTACATTGGCACGTGATAGGGTCCAATGGAAATGTTACTGGCGCCCACTCGAGCAAATTGATGAATAACGGGATTCAAGTGATCACGTGATCAAGTGAACAGCTCTACTCCATTGGTTGACTCCAAATTGCATTACATGTCCAGCCCATCTGATTTTCAATGCCTTGGCAAATGAGACAGAATCCCTGACTCTGGATCATCAACAGGGGTCGGAACTCAGGATTCCTTCTCTCACTTGAGTGAGGAATGATAGTCCAAACATAGCTCTTTCAATTCCTCTTTTGGAGACCCGAATAGTGTTCTCATCCTGCTTTAATAGGGCCCAAGTCTCTGAGGCATATGTTAATGCAGGGAGAACAGTGGAGTCAAAGAGATGTTCCAGAGCCATATGTTTTTTTTGTTTGTTGTTGTTGTTCTTTTAGCTATTTATTCGATGCTCTTGAAAGTGTTCCATGCCACTCTCTTCCTCCTGCACAGCTCAGGTTTTAGGATGTTCATCATGTTGAGTTCTCAGCCTAGTTACACATAACTGCTGCATGCAGAAATGTTTGTTCCATTGAGAGTGAATGAGGCCTCTGGAACTAGTTCATTTTCATGAATATTGTTTGGTTGTGATTCAGTTGTAGACCTATCTTTCCACATTCTTGGTCGAAGTCAGCCAGCATGTGCCACTTGGCTATTGTGTGCTGTTATTAGAACGATGTCATCAGCAAAGCAGAGGTGGTGTAGTTGCCGACTCTCTTCACTCCCATCCCTTCCCATTCTAACTGTCACATGATGTTCTCAAGGGTGGCACTGAAGAGTTTTGGTGAAATGATATCACCCTTTCAAACCCCTCTTTTGACATCAATGATCACTTCCTTGTTAAATGGTGAGATCCTGGTGAGGAATCCGTAAAACAGCTCACAAAGGATCTTTTTTTTTACAGTGTTCCAGCACCCATCCCTCCACCAGTGCCCATCTCCCACCACCAACGTCCCCGGTTCCCTCCCCTCTCCCCTGCCCTCCTCCATGGCAGGTTCTTTATTTCTTTCCCTTTCTCTCTCTTTCTCTTTTCCTTCCCTTCCAGACTATGGATTATAGAACATACATTAAAGGGTTGTCATGTGTATTTTTTTGCCTCTTGTCAAAGAAACTTGATGTATTGGGGTTGAATGCCCTGTTTGGCTAGGGCTTCAATGATTGTTTCAGTCTGAATAGAATCAAAGGCTTTCTTTAAATCAATGAACATGAAACAGAGCAGCATCTTGAATTTCCTACAAACCTCAATATGCTTGGTTACCATGTGGATATGGTCCATTGTGCTGAATCCCTTTCGGAAGCCAGCTTGCTCGCATGGTTGTCCTTCTTCTAATGTTCTGTCAATCCTGTTCAGGATGACTAGCGTGAACAGCTTGTAGATAACGGAAAACAGGCAGATGGGGTGATACTTGCCAATGTCGTGGATGTCTCCCGTCTTGAGCAATAGAACCGTCCCTCTGGTTTTCCATTGAGAGGGCACCTTGCGTTCAGAAAGGTATCGTGTTAAGAGCTGAGCCAATGTATTGATGAGTATCCATCACAGATTCTTCACATGTTAGGGTCTGATTTTGTCTGGGCTGGGTGCTCTTCGCTTCTTTACCGCGAAATGGCATGTCGGATTTCAGAAGGGAGAATGTTGGGAACAACATATTAATCCTTCAGAATTTGCTATGTGGGCAGTTGGACGTGGCTATCAAAGAGATCTGATTAGAAGTCATGGATAACCTTCTTCATTGCCTTTCTTGAAGATGTGATGATCCATTAGGACGTCAGAGGGCAGTCATCTTGGTCTTATAGTTGACAAAGGATGGGCGGGCATTGTGAATGGTTTTCCTGGCTCCTGCTGCATCAGCCAGTATTTCTGCTCTTCTCTCTTTGAGGTCTCCCGTTATCACTTCTCTGAACTGCTTTGAGAGCTTTGATGTTTACATTTGGTCTCCTGAGGCTTGCACCTTACCACGTTGGGCATGGGATCGAGAGTTTTTGAAGACAGGCGACCTTGTGTGTCTTTCTCTCGCTCAGCAAGTTATACAAGTGGTTTTCCTCTCTTTGGGTCATACCTAGCATTGCTTGGTAACTCCTGGGTCTGTACTCAGGAATTAACTCCTGGCAGTGTTCTAGGGACTATGGGATGCTAAGGATTGAACTGGGTTTGGCAGCATGCAAAGCAAATGCTCTACCCATTGTGCTATCACTCTGGCTTCAACTGTCATTTTTTCTAATTATTTGATTCACAAGAATGTATAGGCATGTGTCAATAGTGTTCTAACTAAAACATGCTTGATTATAACAGCTGAAGAAACATGTTTCAAGGAAATGCATCATTTATTATAGCCTTTTAAGAAGAAAAATTAATCAAAGATGAGAATAATAAAGCAATGATTTAGATTGTTTTCTTTACTCTTGATAGTCAATAATTGATATTAAATCTCCTAAGGAAATGATGCAGAGCTTGGAATGACCTAAAAATTAGTCTCTGTCAATAGCCTGCCTTGAACAACATCCTAAGAGATTTATTCCAAAAAAAAAAATAGAAAGCACAATTAGGTGTATGATTTGTATCTGCTAAGATGTATACAACAGACTGTGATTAAAATATATGTGGAGCAGAAAAAAATTTATCTGAAAAATATTACAAAACTTGTGAAAATACATAGTTTTATTATCTTATCATCACGAGAAATTTTGCATGAGTAAATCTACATTTACCAATGCTATTGAACTATAGGTTTAAACAGAACATTTCATTTGCCCTGAGAATAATTATTTTGTGGCACGCCAATATACCTTACAATACAGAAATTTTTTAGTATGGCACAAAATTCCTGAGCTAAAAATTTAGAAATTTAAGAAAGAAATTAAAGAAAAATGAAAAAGAAATATATTTAGGAAATTCCTTTAAAGATACCTTTCATTTTATTTAATGCTTCACAATGTCTCTTCATGTGTCAATGTAGAATCACAAAGAAAAATATGCTTATATGAAAAATTCATATAGGAAAATGTTATTTCAGTGACATCCAATTTTATTGTGCAGTAAACAATAGCACATTGCTTTTATATACTTTCTGTGCTGTCAAAGATGAATGAAATGAGATCTTATTGCCACAGGATTTGCCTGATATATATTTTCTTATTTTAGAGTACCCACTTAATAGTGTTTGTTTTCTGTAACTTGATGCATGTATAAGGAATCTCCATATTTCAAAAGACATTTAACTGTGCAGATAAAGAGCTTCCACCTATCCTTCATTTCAAAATAATTCGTCTGCAATGTAATGACATGATAAAAGGAAAATACAAAAACAAGAATCTAATGGATACCAATAATTGCTTTGGAAGTGATAAATATGTTCAATTAAAATATATTCTAATGAAATGATACCACTATGTGGCAGTACTAAGATCTGTATGTGAAGCGTTGTTAGAGGTGAAATTCATAAAATCCTAATATAGTCTGTATTAATACATAAACATTTTCAATATTTTTGATAAATGAGAAAAGTTCTAGGAGTCAATTTGGTGAAATGTTTGCTGTAAGATTTTCATTATTCTCATTAAAAAGTCAATAATACAAAAAGCATTTTTCCTCACTCTTATAATTTAAATTTTATTAATTTTTTGAAAATTATTGTTTTCTTTGTACTTATGTAAGTGCCTAAAATATCTGCTGATTTTATCTTTTGGCTTCTAAAATTTGCAGCTTTTTCCCTAATGCATTTGCAACTAAAATACATTAAATTAATAATTTTACAACTCCACTTCAATATGGTAACTATACTATTAAGAATGATAATATCCTATCTGTATTCTCTTCACATAGTTATTATGTAGTTTATTAAAATAAAATTATATCTAAATATTAATCACAGTAGTTGGAATGTTTGAATAAATTCTGATATTTCTTTGTATAAATCTTTTAAATTATAAACATGTTCAATTAATAGTCTATTAGCATTTAAATTTCAGAGTCATGTATGTCTAAACTCATAGAAATTTATATTTTTTCTGTTTTTCCTTTCACTCTTTTTAGGAGTCCATACTCAGTAGTTTTCAGGGATCACTCCTGATGTGGTTCAAGTAACTATAACAGAACCAGGGATGAAACAGTGTCCACTACATGCAGACAAACACCCTACACATTGTATTATGACTAAGGGCCTGAACTTACTTTTTAATTTTTTTCTGTTTTGTATTCTAGTGCCACATCTGGAAATCTCAGGGATTACGTCTGGCTCTGTACCATTGTCCTCTGAGGACCATGTGCAGTACCTGAGATAAAAACAGGTTCAACTACATACAAGGCAAATGCTATACCCCAATGGTATTTCTCTTATACCAAAAAATTTATCTTAAGGATTCCTTGACACATAAATGACAATAATTTTTCATAGTGCCTTTTAGATTATATATAGCACACTAATGAAAAAATAATTATGTAGAAAAAGTATGAAGAGAAGAAACATCAAGAATATTGTGGTATTATTGGTAGCATGTTTCCTGTAAACCTAAAACTTTTCTAAAACAAATCATATTAATTAAAGCAAATCTGTAGTCTAAAACAAAGCTTTTGTATGTATGCATATGCATGTATAGAAATATGTATTAGCTACATTTTATTATGATTGATGAATTTTGATTTTTGAACACACCTGCCATTGCTCTGGGGTTTCTCCTAGCTTTGCATTCAGGAATTACTCCTGGTGATGCTTGAAGGACCGACCATATGTGGTGCTGGGGATAGAACCCAGAAGGACCAAGTGAAATGCAAATGTGCTACCCCCTGTTCTATTGCACCAATACCCATAACAGCTAAAATATACCCGTGCAAAATAAAAAAGTCCTATTATTAAGAAACAGGAATTATAATTGCCCTTTAATTTTGATTTAATAACCATTTTAGCTATGAAAATACTTTTACAAACATTATTTGGAAAATGAATTTCAAAATCACTTTTTTATTGAAATAATATCTCCTGGGACTTAAGATATAGGATTATTGTTACTTGCACAATTCTCAGAGACATCCATTTCCACTTATACAACATCTGAATTTCTCACCCTCTATTTAATTGGAGAATTTATGTTGGTACATTTTTCATTTCACTAATTTTATTTTTATATATAAGATCAAAACTTTATTGCATATATTTAATCTGACTTATAGTTTTACTCCCCGTAGGCTCAAATTAGGTACTTTATATATTCTTTATATCTTCAGTTAAGATTTTGAAAAACAATGAATTTTGAAAAGTGGTTTTAACGTCTTCATCTGCCAATTCCAACATTAATGTATGTCGGGGATCCTGCTGGGATCCCGACAGTGTCAGGACAGAAGTTCTCTTCTACCTCCGAGGGACGCCTGGGGAACAGATGAAAACTCACGAGTCCGGCACAGTTCCAAAAAAGGCTTTTAATAGTATAAAAGCTCTACCACCGCGATCCAATATAATGAAAGAACTCTAGCTCTGGTCAGAACTTAGACCATACAAAAGAGCCTGAATATCCCACCAAAGAGAGAGGATCTCACCCGAGAGGAGCCCTACCACAAAAGAAGGAACAAAAAGCCAAGGAGCAAAAAGCCAAAAGCCAAAAGCTGCAGGAGTCAAAAGCCGCAGAGGCCAAAAGCCAAAAGCTAAAAGGCCATGGGGCCTCAAGTCAGTCCCCTTATATACACCAAGGTAATCCGATTTGTGACAGGGAGGGTCATGTCAACAAAGAACCCTAAACAGAGTGTGGAAGAGCAGTGCCACACCCTATTGCAGGTATAAACAAAGGCTATGCCACCAAGGACTAATCCCGAGATTATCTCTTATGTAAAACACTGGAGAGGGAGAGGGGGCTGATATAAAGTAATACATCTTAATTTCATGAGCTTCATGTAATCTAGGTGGTACCCACAAGGTCCTTCTTATTATTATCTGCACCAGGGTGATTCTGAGTCTTTTGTTCTCGTGTACTGAAAGGGTCACACTCGCCTGCTTAGAGCAAACTAGTATGATCCTTCCTATAGTCTTCCTATAGTCTCAGCGTACATATACTTTAGTATCTTGTAAGTTTTGTAACATTTAATTGCCTGCCAGGCATCCATTGGTGAATTTCACTGTTTTGATTATCAATATATTGTATCACTTGTCTTCCCCTTGTTCATAGATTTGCTCAAGAAGGAACCAGTAACAACTCTGTACTTCCTTTCTCATGCTAGTGTAGCCTAAGGGCATCTGCTCATGCCAGGAACATGAAGAGCCTCAAACCATTCGTTCAGGTCATGGGAATGAGGTCTTTAATTGTTACTGGTTTTGGCATATCAAATATGACACAGGGAACTAGCCCAGCTGTGTCGTGTGGAATATTTAATATACTCATTTTAACATTTTTTATTCTTTAATGCTAGCTTATAGATGTAACTTTTTTTCTTTTCCAAGTCATCTCTTAAGTAAATAAATCTGTATATTTTACACTTAAAATAATTGCTAAAATATTATTAAAGCTAGTATCAGAGTTTTGAAAACAGTTAAAATCTAAATATGGGACTAAAGAGACAGTACAGAGTAAGGTGCTTACTGGCTTTGCAAAAAAGTTGACCCAGATTTAATCCCAGCACTGTAAAAGGCTCTGGAGTAAAACCAGAAGTGATTCTTGAGGGGCTGGAGTACAGCAGGTAAGGTGCTTACCTGTAGGTGGCAGACCGTGTTTCAATCAATCCCTGGCATTCCAAATCGTCCCGAGCAACACCAAGAGGAGTAAATCATGAATATATAGCAATGAGATGTAACCCCTGAGCACTTCCAGTTGTGGCCCAAAAACAACAAAAAGGGATTAAAGTAAAATCTAAACAAGTCTGTACATTTTATAATTATTTATTTTAATAGTGTTCTTTTATATATATATATATATATTTTTTTTTGGGGGGTTACACCTGGCAATGTCCAAGGGTTACTCCTGGCTCTGCACTCAGGAATTACTCCTGGCAGTGCTCAGGGGATCATATGGAATGGCAGGGATCAAACCTGGGTCAGCTGCATGCAAGGCAAATGCCGTACTGGCTGTGCTATCGCTCCGGCCACAAAAGTGTTTTCTTCTAGAAGGGCCTCCCCTGTAGTGCTAAAAGGGTCTAGGGGTCATTTTGAAAATACTTGGCCTGGTGTCCTTGGTCTTCAGTTCTAATCTGCACACTATAGGTTTGGAAGTACCAGGAAAACACACAACAGTGCTGAAGAGGTGACTAGGACTACTACTCAGGTAGTTCTGAGGGGATATGGCAACATGAAATGTCGGGAGTTGAATTCAGGGCATTGTGAACGTAAAACATGTTCCAGCCTTTCCAGCTATTTCACTACCCCCTTACGAACTTTAAATATCTGAACAAATTGCTTTTATTTGCTTAGAAAAGATGTTAATAAACAGAACCACCATACTAGATGTCTGTGAAATACAGTTGAAATTGCCTATTGTGACTAATTTATTCAGTTCTCTGCCAAAACTTAAGTGTTCTCAAAAAGTTACCAATTTATATAAAAATGTTAAATTGGCAGTGTTGTATGTATTATGTTCTGTGAAAAATGTGTTAGTATTCAGTGTCTATCAAAGTTTCTGAAATTTAGTTAATTTTCTGGTCATTCAAGCTTGTAGGAAAGGAGCCAGAGCAACAGAACAATGGTGGGTGAGGTAGTTACTCTGCACACAGCTAACCAGGATTCAATCCCCAGAAATGCCAGGAATAATTCCTTAGTGCAGAGCCAAGAGTCACCCGAGTGCCACCAGTGTGGCCCAAAAATAAATCACTTGTATCACTTGTATCACTTGTCTTCCCATTGATCATAGATTGGCTCGAGTGGGCACCAGTAGTATCTCCATATGTCCTGTTAAATGCTAGTGTAGCCCAAGGGCATCAGCTCACTCCAGGAACATAAAGAGATTCAAACCATTCCATCAAGTCATGGGAATGAGGTCTATAATTGTTACTGGTATTTGGCATATCAAATACAACACGGGTAGCTTGCCAGGCTTTGCCGTGCGTGTGGGATACTCTTATAGTCACATATAATCTCAAGCATTTATTGATGAACCGCGTGGCAGCAAAGCAGCCGCACGAGCTGGGCTGTGATCAGCTCTTCTGCAGGGTGTGGCTCTGATGAGAGGGGAGTCCGGATGTGGAAAATGGCAGCCTTTATGGTGTGGGGGGTTCCTCTGGCTTCTTGCAAGGCTCTGCTGGGGTGGTGGGCCAGGGCTAAAACCTGCCATCCCTCCCGGGTGCCTCAAAAACAGCTGGGCACAGGGAGAGCCAGCAGCAGCCAAAAAATAAAATGAGAACTAAATAAAACTTGAAGAAACATTGTGAAAATTGAACCAAAGTGATAGTAAAATGGGTAAGACTCTTGCCTTATATGCGTATAATATAATTGGAAGGGTTCTTGCCTTACATGTGGTTGATACAGGTTTGCTTTCTAGCACCCCCATAAGGTTCCCCATTTCCTTGCCAATAGTGAGCCCTGAACAAATGCCAGATATGGCCCAAAAACAAATTTTAAAAATTGTAAATGAGGGCCTGGAGTAATAGCACAGGGGATAGGGTGTTTGCCTTGCATGCAGCCCACTCGAGTTCAATCCCTGCATCCCATATGGTTCCCTGACACTGGCAGGAGTAATTCCTGAGCAAAGAGCCAGTAATAACCACTGACCGCCATTGGGTATGACACCCCCAAAAAAGCAAATGAATGAATGAACAAACAAATGAATGATTGAATTAATGAATGAATAAATTAATTGATAAATAAATGTTGTGAATGAGTCTTTCTAAAGTAGGTAAGAATTCCATATTTTGTAAACTACAAGTAAATGAGTTGTTAATGTCCATACCTAGACATTAGTGGGTGTTATAAACTTTAATATTAAAGTACTTAAAAGTGAAATCATGCTTTCACTTTTATTGTATATTTTATTATATATTGTATACAAACTAGTATTTTAGGTTATTTTTAAATGATATGAAATGCTTATTTTTCGGTTTTCAAATTATCTAGACTTCTTTGCAATGATGTTTTTGGGAAAGTTAGTCTAATATAAGCTAGTTCCATAGAATAAGAGTGAATCTCTTAATTTTTTCTCCTCATTTTAACCTTTATATCAAGATTGTATCATCAATATTGTGTACAGTTTTAAAAGTCCTATGGTTCATTCATTTGACAATAGTTGAATATTTCTTTGTTCTATGATTCAGTCTTTCGTTTAAATCATTCAAATCTTGTTCTTCAATTAATATATCATTGTAAGATGAACTCCATGCTCTTTCTCTGTCCATATCTGTTTTCTTTTTCTACTTAGAGCATGCTTCTAAAACCATACCAAACAAAGACAAAATATCAAAAATTCAATATAAAAGCCACAGTCTTTAATATACTGGAAGTTTTATTCCTGATGCCACATTGACCAAGATATTTCTTTGATTTACCCTCTGTACATTCTTTATTTTATTTTACCTTCCCATCCATATTTGTCTTTCACACTCAATTTAGCATTCATGTTCTATATATTATATCTATTATTAAGAACCTTTTCATAATTTGTATTCAATTAACAACCAAAATATTTACATTAGGTGATGAAGAATAAAATAAATGTGTTTTCATACCTAAATTTTAAACAAATTACATTAATATTAATAAATTGGTTTAAATGTTTTATAGTTTATTATATTATAGCTTACAATTATTTAAGGCCTATAAAATTAAATTTGTTAGTGAGGGGACTTTCAAGCATTGTGCAATATTCCTGATACTCCATCTGCAATTCTTAGCAAACTGCACATTTTTTTAAATGCAAACACCTGAGTGTGCAATACTTAGGGTGTCCTTCAGTACCAGATATGCCCAGCTCAAACCAGCAGAGCTTGACACACCTCCAGGGCTGCACAGAGATACTGGTGGGTTATGTGACAGTGAAAATCAAATCCAACCTGAGTTTATGTCAGATATGGTGGATATGAGCTCTAGGCACTACATGATCAGTTGGCCCCAATAAATTTTATATATTTGTTGTCCTTTCTCTGAGTGTTTTCCTTAAATATAAAGCATATATTTGTGCTGCCATATGGCATTTTTTAAATTGAGTCCAAATAAGTGGAAAACAACAACAACATTTCTTGTGGTAGCCAGCCTCCAAGAGAAATTCCAATGATTTACTCTCCTGTTATTCTTGCTTAAACCCCTTATAATAAATAACCCCTTAAATAAGGGACTGGAGACTGGACTCAGTAGTCAACTCCTAAAAACATATTCTAGTCAAAGTAAACATGTGTGAATTGGACTTTTAAGCTCTCTTTAAAAATTAAGCCCAAGCAATAGCTCAGTGGGTAGAGTGTTTCCCTTGCACATGCTCGACCCAGGTTTGATCCCTGGCATCCCATATTGTCCCCTGAGCATTGCCAGGAGTAATTCCTGACATTGCCTGGTGTGACCCCCCAAAAAATCAATGAATAATTATTATAAAAAATCTAAAAGGTGTTTTTAGATTGATATTGAGATTAAAGATCTCAATATCAGACCTGAATCCATAAAGTACGTTGAAGAACATATAGGAAAAAACCCTCCACAACATTGAAGCTAAAGACATCTTCAAAGGTGAAACACCATTAACAAAGCAACTAGAAGAAAATATAAACATATGGACTACATGAAACTGAAGAGCTTCTGCAACTCGAAAGAAACAGTGACCAAGATAGAAAGACATTCCACAGAATGGGAAAGGATATTCACCCAATACCCATGTGATAAGGGGTTAATATCCAGGATATATCAGGCACTGGTACAGCTATATAAGAAGAAAACAGCCAACCCCATTAGAAAATGGGGAGAAGAGATGAACAGAAACTTTGACAAGGAAGAAATTCGAATGGCCAAAAAGCATATGAAAAAATGCTCATAATCACTAATCATCAGAGAGATGCAAATCAAAACAATAATGAGATATCACCTCACACCACAGAGACTGGCCCATATCCAAAAGGGTAAAAGCAACAAGTGCTGGCGTGGATGTGGGGAAAAGGGGACTCTCATACATTGTTGGTGGGAATGTCGACTTGTACAACCTTTCTGGAAAACAATATGGACATTCCTCCAAAGACTAGAAATTGAGCTCCCTTTTGACCCAGCCATACCACTCCTGGAAATATACCCTGGGGAGCCAAAAACATACAGAGGAAACACAATCTGCACTTTTATTTTCATAGCAGCACTATTCACAATAGCCAGAACCTGGAAACAACCAGTATGCCTGAGAACTGATGACTGGATAAAGAAACTGTGGTACAACTACACAATGGAATACTCTGCAGCTGTTAGGAAAAATGAAGCTATGAAATTTGCCTATAAATGGATGGACATGGAAAGAATCATGTTGAGTGAAATTAGTCTGAAGGAAAGAGGGAGACATAGAATGACTGCATTTATTTGCATGACATAAATATACCAGGTGATCTTACCAAAAGTGGAAATTACCACAAGTGTGTGGGAGTCAGAGGTTAGGTAAGTTAGAGAAGGGAACATGTGTGAATAAATGTCAAAAGGTCTGATACCAACATAGAACTGAGCATTAAATACAGGCAACAAAATGCAAATGATGGCTTCTAAGTGTGTGTCGTGCAACCCACAATGTGTAGGAGACGGAAGAGAGAGAAGAGGAGAGAGAGAGAGGAGATAAAGAACCTGCCATTTAGGCAGGCCCTGGGAGGGGGAGGGAGCTGGGGACATGGGTGATGGGAGATGGGCACTGGTGGAGGGTGGGGTGCTGGAACACTGTGTGACCGAGACCTCCAAACGTGAACAACGTTGTAATTGTATATCTCACGGTGTTATAATAAAATGTTTAAAAAAAAAAGACTGAAGATGAAGTTAAATATAAAAATTCCAATGAAACTATCAATATTAAAATGGTTATAAATCCCCGTTGTTGAGAGAGAGAGGAGATAAAGAACCTGCCATGGAGGCACGCTATGGGACTGGGGAGGGAACTGGGGACATTGGTGGTGGGAAATGGGCACTGGTGGAGGGCAGGGTGCTGGAACACTATGTGACTGAAACCTCCAAATACGAACAACGTTGTAACTGTATATTTCACAGTGGTATAATCAAATATTTTTTTTAAAAAGTAAAACTCTAAGCAATATGCAATAACATATGATATAAAATGCATATTAAAATTATAATACAAAACAATAAGATTTACAATAAAAGTAATATATACTGAATATATGCATTTAAAATAAGACTTAAATTTAAAACATAAAAATAAGAATTTTAATTTATCATTTCTAACTTTTAGGAACTTTAAGCAGTCATGCAAATATGATTGAACTGGAATCAATCCAATAATTTTTAATAACCATAAGTGTTAACAATATAAGGACTCTCATGTATATATATGTGTGTATATATGTATGTGTATGCATTTTTATATAAATGTGAATATGTATATCCACTTGTATAAATATAAGTTATATATCCAAGTGAAGCAAGACTGACATGAATATGCAAATTTTAGGAGACTTCAAACTCATAGTGTTCTACTAATCTAATTACCAGGAAGCTGATTGCCAATCTGATATGAGTATAGGAGTAAGACTGCCTCATTAAAGCTAATGGCTCCCTCTGGCTAGTAATGAGTGGGATTACCAACTGTTAAATTTTGGTAGCCCAATCAAAAATGTGCTAAGAGCCATATAAACATATCAACTATTAGAACTCAAAGTATTAAGAACAATTCTTTCCTACAAATAAGATTCTGAAAATGAAATGAGAATGGGGAAAAACAAGATTCCCTCTATGGGGCACTATATAGCATCAAAAGTTTTTTTTTGAAACAAGATAGCAGATGTGGTATAACAAAAGCTCCATTTCATCATATTAAATTGGGAAAATTAAAAATGAATGAGAAAGCAGATCTGTTTCTTTATTTTAAACAATTCACCTAAGTTTCATTTTTCTATAGCTGTAAGGTGAGTATTAAAAATACAATAAAAGAATCATGACCTATCAAATATTCCATTTAATAGAATTCAACATTGTTTTAAAATCCATAAACTGTTCATTAAGATACTTTAGAAAAAGTTAACAAAATATTTATATCTTACAAAGTATCATTTAATAAAACAATAGTGAATTGGATCAAATTAATAAGATCTGTGTTCATGGAGTTTATTTCATTTTTTTTCTTGTCTCAAGTTATTTCCCTTAGCTAAAAAATATAAGTGAGGTACAGGAAGTGAGCTAGAATTATGCAA
This sequence comes from Cryptotis parvus, assembly GCA_021461705.1. NCBI lineage: Eukaryota > Metazoa > Chordata > Mammalia > Eulipotyphla > Soricidae > Cryptotis > Cryptotis parvus. The sequence goes on along the minus strand of JAJIBD010025307.1, from coordinate 67,599 downwards.
TGAAATTGTATATTTAAAAAATTGTGAATAAAATTGTTTTTCTCATCCCAGGAATTACTTTCCTTTCTTCTCTAGTGTATCTAAATATAGGAGACAGGATATACAGCTTCTAGAACAAACTCTCAGAGTTTTGTGCCTTGCCTAAATGATACAAAAATGGAATGAACATTTAAAACAGTTCAGTCATTTCTCTTTCCTGTAACTGGTTTAGACACTTAGGTTCAAAATATAAAATTAAAAAAAAATTCTCCAGGGAAAAAAAAGGAGTCAATTTCAACTATGCATGATATAATATACTAGCTTGACACTTAATTTTTCAATGTTAGCATTTGTTGATGTAGAAATAGAGAAAACAATATTTTTTGGCTCTTTTGTGCAATAATAGGAGATGCTTAGGAGTTACTCCTGGCGTTGCACTCAGGAACTACTCCTGGTGTTGCTTGGGGTATGCCAGGGATCAAAACCAGTCGGCTGAGTGCAAGGCCCTATCCCCTGTACTGTGACTTCAGCCCCCCAAACAGTAATTTTTCAGTACTCTGATGAGCACAGCATTTAGAGCTATGCTAGTTTCAGTGACAGGAAAATTGCTGTCATTGACGTATCACCAGAAAAAAAGAGTTAAACTAAATTTTACATCAAGACTCAAGTCAACATACCAGCTTTCATCTTATGTTTTGAATGAGAGATGAAATCATGAAAAAAAATCTATAGTCTGAAAGAGTAAAACTTATGATTTTAAGAAGAGCCTTGGTATAGAAATTAATCCCAACAATTTCATAGGCCAAAAAACAAAAGTTGCTCTGTAATTCTCTTTATTCATGGGATTTACAAATACACACTTAATTATTAAAAACAAAGCATCTGTGAATAAAATTGAGGTTTTACACTTTCTAATTTGAAGATGATTATTTTGAGCATGATGGTGGGTAGAAACTCCAGCAGTAGTTTGCATGCCTACTTATCTTCCTTCCTAAAGCAGGAACACCAAATTATTTATAACTTTCTGACTGCAATAAGAATCTTGATGAAGTCTTCTGTTTTCTTCTCTCTTCCCCTCAAGCATAAAGGTTAGAAGCTTATACTTTTTCCATAAGTAAAAAAGTAAGGTGAATAACCTAAATGGCTATAAAATATTCTCTGAAAATAAATAAATATGGCACAGAGCTTTTTAGTTTATTTCTATTCTGGCCAGGTAAAGATTGCTTTGCAATTACCTGTTTAAAATGAAAGCTTGTGACCCAAAAACCTGTGCCAGATGGGTATTTAAGATCACTAATTTGCTGTGCATGATATTCTTTGGAACAGATGCAGGAGGACAGAAGTGACTAAAATTGCTCTGTTCTGATGACTGATCAGAGGCTAATGTAGCCAAGAAATGTGGAACAGAGGCTCAGCTGAGAATTACTCACTGCATGAACTGTCTATCACAGTAAGCAGCTCAGTAAATATATAAAGAATTTTATTAGTAATTGAGAGCAGTCAATGTCTCTGTTATAACTATTGAAACCACCTTCTTGTATGCTATTGATAGTGATCATGAAGCAGTATAAATTAAATTCTCAAATAATAGAAACTGATCCTGGTTAATAAGATGCCTGAAGTGCTGTTCATGAGAAGTCTCACTTTCTTTTATCTATACTGTATAAGTGCTAATCACTTAATGTTCTCGAAAATTATTTCAGTTACCATTGTTACATATTTCCAAATAAGAGTTGAGTTTGTTTTACTATTAGAATAAGAAAGTTAAATATATATAAATATGTATATATATACACACATATATGTAATACATTTTATATGCTCTAAAATAAAAAATAAAACTAATGCATTTAGTATTGAGATATTTGGGGGGTTGGAGCCACCTACAGAGTTGCTGAGGGGCACAGTAGGGTGCTAGAAAGCAAAGCTAGCCTCCTGCATGCAAAGCATGTGCTGTAGCCCATTAAATCTACCTCTATTGCCCTTAATGTTGAAATTCTTAACATTTTAGCCAGACTAAGTCTCATACAAACCTAAATATTTAATGTACAGGCAGAAAATTTAGTTTAGAACAGTTGTTTCTCCAAAAATTGTTTATTTGGAGGTTAAGCAATATTATCATTTTGACTCATACTTTTACCACAGAAGAAATAAACTATTAATATTACATTATGATGTCATAATATTTGGAATGGTTTGAGGCTCTTTATGTCCTGAAGCAAGCAGGTGCCCTTGGGCTCTACTTGCATGAGACAGGTCATATGGAGATGTCAATGGTGCCCACTCGAGCAAATCGATGATGAACGGGAAGACAGTGATACAGTGATCATAATATTTATTACACAAACTCCAAAGCTCCTTTTCAACAGAGGATATAAAATATCATATATTTAAGCAATTATTTAAGAGAAAAGTGACAATTTTAACATAGGAAAGAATGATAGTCATGCCCCCAAATTAATGGCATATGACAGGTTAAGTTACTTTCATGTTTTTATTTTAAATCATAATAACTCCCATTAGGCCCAGGTATGCCTGACCCAGAGACTCAGATACACAGGGCAGAGCTGCTACCGGCTCTCCCTGTGCTCAGCTGATCATGAGGCTCCCAGAAGGGAAAGCGAGTTCTAGCCCTGGCCTGCCAACCCAACAGTCTCGCAAGAAGCCAGAGGAACCCCCTACACCATGAGGGCCGCCATTTTCAGTATCCGGACTCCACAGCTCGTCAGAGCTCCACCCAAGAAAAAATGCTGATCTCAAGCCCTGCTTGTCAGAGACCCAGCCTACAGGGGAGACTATTTCAAACCCAGGTATGCCTAATCCAGAGACTCAGACACATGGTGCAGAGATGTTATTGGCTCTCCCTGTGCTCAGCTGATTATGAGGCACCCAGGAAGGAAGGTAAGTTCTAGCCCTGGCCTGCTATCCTAATAGAACCTCGCAAGAAGCCAGAGGAACCCCCCACACCATGAGGGCTGCCATTTTCAACATCCAGACTCCACAGCTCATCAGAGCTCCACCCAAGAGAAAAGCAGATTCTCCCCATTCATCAGTAAATGCAAGAGATGAGAGCCTACTACTGAGAGTATACCACCTGCACAGCAGAGCCTAGCAAGCTACCCATGTTGTATTTGATATGCCAAAAACCAGTAAGCATTGTAGACCTCATTCCCAATACCTGAATGAAAGGTTTGAGGTTTTTGTGTTCCTGAAGCTAGCAGATTCCCTTGAGCTACACTAGTACACAACAGGACGTATGGAGATGTTACTGTTGCCCACTCGAGCAAATCAATGGGAAGACAAGTGATACAAGTGAATAACTCCCATGCTCAGCATATAACAAATAATACTAGTAACACAAACCCAAATTGAGAGCAGGACTGTGTGTAAAATCAGCCCACTCATCCATGCTCTCTTTTCAAATAATGTAGGGTATGGAAATGAAGCCGGGCTGGAGACTGGATTAATCTGCTGGGTGAAGATCTTACCAGCTGCGGAGTATGGATTGTGAAGATCACTGCCAGCAAGGTGTGGGGGGTTTCTCTGTGCTCCTCCAAGGCTCCATCGGGATGGTGGACTCGGGTCAGAAGTTGCTCTCATGGTCCATGGAATGCAGGGGGTTCAACAGGGAAAGCTGGTTTCGGCTCTGCCGGGTGTACCTGGTCCAGCCTACAAGGACCCACCCTGCAGAGGCCCGCCTTCAGAGGAGAGTATTTCAAGCCCAGGAATGCTTGAGCCTAAGACACAGGTACACCCGGCAGAGCAGAAACCCGCAGAACAGAAACCCGGCAGAGCAGAAACCAGCTTTCCCCATTGAACCCCCTGCATTCCATGGACCACGAGAGCAACTTCCGACCCGAGTACACCATCCCGTTGGAGCCTCGGACGAGCCCAGAGAAACACCCCCACACCTGGCTGGAAGCGATCTTCACAATCCACACTCCACAGCTGGTAAGATCTCCACCCAGCAGATTAATCCAGTCTCCAGCCTGGCTTGTCAGAAACCCAGCCCACAAGGACCCACCATGCAGAGACCCATCCTTCAGAGGAGAGTATTTCAAGCTCAGGAATGCTTGAGCCTAAGACACAGGTACACCCAGCAGAGAAGAATCCAGCTTTCCCATTTGCGCACGGCCTCTGTGAGGCCGCGTGACTTACCTCAAAATTACCGTAAATATTCTACCCACCCCTCTGAGAGAACCCCACAAAGTAATGAGAATATAGTGCCTGCATGGCAGAGCCTGGCAAGCTGTCTGATGCATGCTAGATATGCCAAATCCAGTAACAGAAATGTTTATTTTCCTGACCCCGAAAGAGCCCTTAATGCGGCAGCAGTAAAAAAGGCAAACAAGCAGTGCCTGATAAATTTCACGGTTATCCTAGGCTGCCAAAATGAAGAAGGACTAAAATGACTGTCTGTACTTTCAATGCACGTACGCTGGCATCGGAAGCATATATTGAGGATCTGATGGTGAAACCGCAAAAGATCAAGTACAACATCATTGTTCTGACTGAGACAAGGAGGCGTCAGTTGCATCATGCTGTATTTGACACCGGAGAAGAATTGTTCCTTGGAACATGCGGAGAAAGAGGCGTCAGTTGCGTTGGTGTCCTTGTCAACACAAACAAGGCAGTCAACATTGATTCATTTGAATGCCTAACAAACTGAATAGGACGATTACACTTGAAGAGATGTGGCCCACTGCTAGCAATTTCTATCTTCATTGTCTACGCACCAACATTCACATACAAACAAGATGAAATTGAGAAATTCTACATGGAGTTGGAGGAGTTCTATAAAAAAGATCACACCCTCTACTAGATCATAGTCGGTGATTTTAATGCCAAGATTGGACCAAGAAGATCTGCTGAAGAACTCCACATTGGGACCCATGGCCTAGAATGGAACAAATAGGGTGAGAGACTATCTGAGTTCATCATGTCCACCAAGACCATTCATGGGAACTCACAGTTCCAGAAGACTGAAGTGAAATGTTGGATATGGGAATCTCCTAGCAGACAGTTCCACAATGAAATTGACCACATCATCTTCAATCGACGGTTTTGTCTGACCGATGTTGCTGTCGTCCCCAAATTCCAAACAGGATAAGACCACCGACTCCTTCGTGCAAAATTCTACTTCCTGCAATGGGGAGAAAAGGCTGCAAAGTTTAAGAAAAGAACTCCCAGAACGACCACCAACTAGGAACTCTTTGGCACCATTGCAGCAACATGGGAAGATACCATCATTGACGACATCGGTGAAGAACACAACCGACTGGTTCAGCACCTCCTTGATTGTGCAAAGAATGCTGAGAGAGAGAAAGACACAAAAGGACGCTTGTCTTCAAAAACTCTTGAGCTTATTCACCAACGTGGCAAGGCGCGAGCCTCAGGAGACCAAATGCTAAAGTCCAAGCTTGCTAAATGGTGCAGAGACGCGATAAAAGAAGACCTCAAAGACAGGAGCAGAAATACTGAAAGATGCAGCAGAAGCCGGGTAAAGCATTCGCACCGCCCGCCTGTCCTTCCGCCAACTATAAGACCAAGATGACTGCCTTCCGATGCCCTGATGTATCTATCACATCTTCCAGAAAGGCAATGGAGAAGATAATCCAGGACTTCTACTCAAATCTCTTTGATAGCCACATCCACCTGCCCACATACCAAATTCCACAGGATGGATATGTTATTCCCAACGTCCTCCCTTCTGAAATACGACATGCCATCTCGTCAGTAAAGAAGGGAACAGCACCAGGCCCAGACAAAGTCAGACCCGAACACCTGAAGTATCTGCCATTGGTACTCATCAATACACTAGCTTGGCTCTTCACACGCTACCTGTCCGAATGCAAGGTGCCCTCCCAATGGAAAACCAGCAGGACAGTTCTACTGTTCAAGAAGGGAGACATTCACAACATCAGCAACTATCGCCCCATCTGCCTGTTGTCCGTCATCTACAAGCTGTTTACACAAGTCCTCCTGAACAGGATTAGCAGAACACTAGATGAAGGACAACCATGCAGGAAAGCAGGCTTCCGGAAAGGATTCAACACAATCGACCATATCCACACAGTAACCAAACTCATTGAGGCTGTAGTGAGTAAAAGATTCCGCTCTGTCTCACGTTCATTGATTTACAGAAAGCCTTTGATTCTGTGGAGACTGAAGCAGTCATCGAAGCCCTAGCCAAACAGGGTGTTCAAACCCACTACATCAAGATCCTTCATGAGCTGTATTACGGATTCACCACCAGGATCTCACCATTCTACAAAGAAGTGATCATTGATGTCAAAAGAGGGGTTCGACAGGGTGATACCATTTCACCAAAACTCTTCAGCGACAATTAGAAAGGGAAGGAATAGGAGTGAAGATAGATTGTCAGCAACTACACCACCTCCACTTTTGCTTATGACATCGTTCTAATTACACCATAGTATCAAAATGTCCATCTTGCTCAAGATGTATGTAGATTCGATGCAGTCTCTATTCAAATACCAAGCACATAAGCTGTTAATCATAGACATATAAACTGTTAATAATAGACTGTTAACAATGCAGGGTACAAAGTTGAATTAGGGACGAATAGCCAACAAACAGCGTTGGCTAAACTGGTCAGTTATTTAAAAAAAAGGATGAACTCAGAACCCTTTATCATGCCAGACCAAAAGTCAATTCAAAGTTGATCAAAGACCTAGATATCTGACATGAATGCATAAATTACACTGAGAAAAACATAGGCAGGGAAATTAATGACATTTGATTTGGAAGTATCTTAGATGATTCAGTGTCACTGACCAAGCAAACAGAAGCAAAGATAAGCAAATGGGACTATATCAAACTAAGATGTTTCTGCACCCTGAAAGAAACTAGCAGAGAAAAAAAAATAAATGACTCAGACGGGGGAGGGGGGTAATATTTTCTCTCTTTCACCTGACAAAGAGTTAAAATCGAAGGTATAAAAACCACTGGTGGAATTCATTAAGTTACAGAGTCCTATTTTTAAAACGGAGTTAGGAAATGAATAAAAAACACTCTCAGGGCTGGAGCGATAGCACAGCGGGAGGGAATTTGCCTTACATGTGTCCAACCACGGTTCGATCCCCGGCATTCCATATGGTCCCCGAGTGCTGCCAGGAGTAATCCCTGACTTCAGAGCCAGGAATAACCCCTAGCATTGCCAGGTGTGATCCACAAAGAAAAAAAAAATTCTCAAAGGGTACCTACAGATGGTCAACAGGTATATAGTGCATCCCATATAATCAGGGAAATGCAAATCAAAACAACAATGATATAATCTCAGAGAGTGACATTGGCACATATCAAAAGTAATAAAAGCAATCAGCATTAGTGTGAATGTAGGGAAACACAAACTGCCTGTCTGGGGGAATTATCAATTGGCTCAACCTTTTTGGAACACATCATAAAAGTTCCAACAGAAAGTAGGAATCCATATGACCCTAGTAATTCCCCTCTTGACATCTATACTAAGGATGCAAAAAGGCATTTGCACTTCACTGTTCACTGCAGCACTATTCAAGATAGCTAAAACATGAGAACAGCTTAAGTGGTCCAAAAGCAGTTAACTGGATAAAGTAACTATAGTATATATGAACAATGGATACTACTTAACTACAAGAAAAGATTAAATCTTGCAATTTACTACTATGTGGGTGGATCTTCTGGAAAGTATAATGTAGAAAGAAGTCAGAGAAAAGAGCAAGTTGTAAAGAAATTTTGTAAACAAAGCAAATGACCACAGGCAACAGAACAGGAGAATTTCTCTTCAAAAGGAAGTTTTAGGAAGCTTTAGGAAGCTTGGCAGGTGGGGGAAGGAGACAATTAAACAATGGGCCAGAGCGATAGTCCAGCAGGTAGGGCGTTTGCCTTGCATGCAGCCAGCCCATGCGGGCCGGTTCAATCCCGGCATCCCATGTGGTCCTTCAAGCACTGCAAGGAGTAATTCCTGAGTGCAGAGCCAGGAGAACCCCTGAGCATTGCCGGGTGTGACCCAAAAAGCAAAAAATAAATAAATAATAAATAAATAAATAAATAAATAAACAATGGAGAGGGAAGGGGACTGTGGTAGATTGTATGGTACTGGAACGTGTGTGCAGGAAACTCTGCCATTACCAGTATTGAAAATCATATCAAAATGGCAAAAGTTGAAGTTAAAAAAAAGAGAAATTTAATATGATGCTGCTTTACGGTATCATTATTTTACAAATGGTTTTAATAACCAAATAAAGAAGAGCTTCACAATGGATTGAATCATCCCATTTATTTAATAATTTCAGAATAATTAGGATTTATTTATCAAAGTATTTGATACATTCTACCAGATAATGTTTATTTGTATTTTTGTGTATACAAATTTTATTATCCATTGATTAAAATTTTTAATTGTTAATGAACTATTTTCTTTTCCAAATAGCCAATATATTGACCTCTATTTTTCATTCATGGATTGTTTGTTTAAGAAATCTATTGCATGCCTAATAAGCTAAGATTAGTGCTTGCTATTAATATTCAGCATTTATTTAGCTGTAATATTAGAATTATGGTTCTAAAGTTTCCATACTAAATAGCTTACCAATGCACTAGAAATTTTAGATATAGTGTTTTCTTTTGCCCTTAAAATATTTTCAGCTTGTAATTTTTTCAAAAATGCTTTATTTTTATTTCATTTTTGAGCCGCATCTAGTATTACTCTGGATATGGCACTGTCGAGCAGTGTGGTGCCAGGGATTAAGCCAGAGCATGCACACTATCCCTTTGAGCAACTTCCCTGTTCCCTTTTTAGTACTTGATACTTTCTAAAATCACTGTATCACTGTCTTCCCATTCATCATCGATTTGCTCGAGTGGGCCACAATAACATCTCCATATGTCCTATCTCATGCTAGTATTGCCCAAGGCATCTGCTTGCTCCAGGAACATAAAGAGCCTCAATCCATTCCGGAATGAGGTCTATAATTGTTACTGGTATTTGGCATATCAAATACAACACGGGTAGCTTGCCAGGCTCTGTCGTGCAGGTAGCATACTCTTGTAGGCATCTCTAAGTCCAGCATTTATTGATGAACCGCGCGGCATGAGCCAGACGCTGATAGGCTGGTCTGCTGGGTGGAGGTCTGACGAGAGAGAAGTCCGGATGTGGAAAATGGAGGCCTTCATGAAGTGGGGGGTCGTCTGGCTTGTTGCGAGGCTCTGCTGGGATGGTGGGCCAGGGCTAGAACCCACCATCCCTCCCAGGCGCCTCGTGAGTAGCTGGTCACAGGGAGAGCCAGTAGCAGCTCTTATTTTACTTTCTAAAATATTTGAACAAAATTTCATGTGTAAGAGGAAAATAACTTCACATCTGAAAAAATGGACAAAGGCTAATAGATTTATAAGTGTGCATAGTTTTTAAAAATAAAGCGCTGTCAACCCTAGGGACCTCTTTTAAGTCCATTTGAGCAGTAGTAATAAACTACACAACACTGTTTAAATTATAAAAACAAGCACTACTTCTCACTTAAAGCTTTGAATACTAAAATAAAGATCAAAATACCAGTAAGGGCAGGCAACAGCTCCCTAGGGTTGTACAATGCTGACTTTTTTAATGTGTTCTCACATAGTCAAAGAAGATATAGGGACTAGTCTAAGATTCTTTTATAAGGAGCTAATCCCACTCCCTAGGGCTTTACTTTAATAGCTTCAACACTACCCTAAGTCTTCATTTACTAATACTACCTGATTGGACATTACTATTTTAATACATACACTTTTGGAGGGGCACAAAATATAAACTCATGTATAAATTGAGTTTTTTAAATGATAAAAACCCTTGCTAATTTGTGACTGTGTATGTGTGTGTGTGAGGGTGTTCTTATTTGTAAAATGTAGTTTAAATACAAAAAATTTTTTCACTTAATGTGTTGAAAAATATCATATATCAAAACATGGCTTCATTTACTCTTGGAACCTTACTTTAGCTATCATATTATAAAACAGGCATATATGTTGCTGTGTGATTTTATTTTATCTTAGCATTAATTTTCCTTTATTTCTAAAATATTTTTCTGCTCAAATCTCAGTTTTTATTAGATTGTTATTAAACTATTATTTTCTATTATGTTTTAATTCACAATTCATCTTAAGTGCTTTTTACATATATTAGGCATGGGTCAATGTTTATTTTACTAATGGATGATATATTACCACAAAACCATCTTATTATTTGCTACACACTTACTATTAGTTTGGTACAATGAAATAACTCAAAGATCAATAAAACAGAATAAAACCCTTAGCAAATTATTGTTTAATTTTATCAGTCACATCAAGACCATAAAAGAGTATGCTTCAAACAATTTTTCATGTATACTCAGAAGAAAATAATTCTATATAATTTATTGACTTCCTAAAAGCTATGTTCAAAATGACAGTAAAATGATGAGTGACTGTCAGTGCTTAGAAATAAGGAAGAAACATATATTTTTGTTTTTATGTAGTTATTAAAACCAGGGCTCTGCTCTACGGCTAGTTATATCTCTGGGCCAATATAAAGGATTTTTATGGCAAGGAAACGACTATTTATTAAAAAATTGAAATATAGATGCCACCAGATATTTGTACATGTTTATAGCATTTATGAAAGAAGAATTAACCCAAATTTGAACTGTGAACTTTGACTGATAATGTTATATAATAAGGTCTACAGATTGTTTTGAATATACTATTTTGCTGTGGAAAATTTATTATGGAGAATCCTGCCACAGTTGTGACAGTGTTGGGAAATCTCTGTCCTTTCAATTTTAACTGTATTTAAAGGTACACTTAAAAACACAATAATTTAAAACATATGGTGTTTATTTAAGTTCTATTTTAAATTTACTCTGCATATAGATTTAATTATTGTACCTGAGTGTCTGTAATGGAACGATAGATAGGCTTCTGTGGAAGGGGATTGTGAGATCCATCAGTCAACAGGTTTATTCCTTTTCCACAACACCTTGCTGATCATGATGCACAAAATACATAGTAAATCATTTTATCTCTCAAATTGAATACTTGCTAAATAGCTTATTTGGTTGGGAAATGACTATTAACATGGCAAAACCAAATTAAATTGAAGCAAAACATTTTTATACACCATTCTAAGTAATATATTTTATCTATTGAAAAATTATGCTGCCTATTATAGCTTCTCACAACTCTTTTATTATTTTACGCTACAGGGTATCATAGTCTAGAGTTTGAAATATTTTGTTGATACTAATTATCATTGTCATTGAAATGGGCAAACCCCTGTTTTTATTTTCATGGACTTAGTCAGAGTCTATGTCTTTTTGAGACATGCTCTTTTTTTTTTTTTTTTTTTGCTTTTTTGGGTCACACCCGGCGATGCTCAGGGGTTACTCCTGGCTCTGCACTCAGGAATTACTCCTGGTAATGCTCGGGGACCATATGGGATGCCAGGGATCGAACCCAGGCCGGCACAGGCCGGCCGCGTGCAAGGCAAACACCCTACCCACTGGGCTATCTCGCCAGCCCCAAGAGACACGCTCTTATATGAAACATTTTCTTTCTTTGCCTCTGGAATGATAAACTCCTCTTTCTGATCATTGGCTCTCAGTATTCTTCCTTCATTTTGTTTCTGATGTCAGATCCTGTGAGATCCAAAATTTAGTACTATTTTCTTTTTTTTTTTCCTTTCTGCCTCACACCCAATGGTTCTTCAGGCTTACTCTTGATCTGAAGTCAGGAATTACTCCTTGCTGTGCTCTAGGCACTGTATAGAATGTGGGGTTTTGAATTTGGTTTTCCACATGCAAGGCAAGAACACTATTATATACCCTACCTATGTCTTCAGCCGCAATCCTATATTCATTGTAATAATTCTTGTGAAAACATAATAGGAACTTGAAGGCTAATATAATGAAATTTTACCTACTTATTTAATTCTCCAATCTTGCTCATGTCCCATTCTTTTTTTTTTTTCTTTTTTTTGGGTCGCATCCGGCAATGCTCAGGGGTTTTTCCTGGCTCTGCACTCAGGAGTTACTCCTGGCAGTGCTGGGGACCATATGGGTGCTGGGGATTGAACCCGGGCCAGCACTGGCCAGCCGTGTGCAAGGCAAATGCCCTACCCGCTGGACTATCTCTCCGACCCCAACATGTTCCATTCTTAAACTCTGAAAAAAAAGGTATTTTCCAGATTTCTTTAACCAAATTTATAACATTTTCCAACATTATGCTTGTTTCTTTTCAGCTCATTTTATGAGAAAAATATCAAAAGAAATGAAGAACACAAATTTTATAGAAATAAATCCCATAGTTATGGCTACATTTGTTTTTTTTTAAATATACTTCCAAATATTCCATTTCCAGCACTGACTATAACTGAAATAACTAAAAATGACAAGACTGGGATTGGAGGGTTTACTCCTGCCCTTTCTCTGCACTCAGGAATAACTCCTAGTGGTGCTTTGGGGTCCATATGTGGGAACTGTGGGTTTAACTACACTGTATACAAGGCGAGTGTACTACCTACTTTATTATCTCTCTGGTTCCACAGATGAAGTTTTATGGCAATATATTTACTTGGAAAAGCTTTTTACTAGGGATATATTTGACATAAATGCTTTTTGTACTCTTGTTCTAACATATTTCTCACCTGAAGTCAGACATATAAGGATTATTCTTTAAGTTATGATTCCTTTTATAAAAAATGAATATGAAAATATTGTTCACAAGCCAAGAAATGCCTGAAAAGCAAAGGAAGGTAGGGAGAAAGGTGGACTAGTTCTTTCCTCAAAGTTTCCTGCCTGACTTGCCCCCAAATCCCAAAACAGTCCTCAAATCTGCTATATGGCAGTGAAATAAAGCCCATATCATCTCTTGATCAGAGACTGTTGACCTAAGGGCAGCTTTTCTGCTTATATCATCGGATTGTGCTACATTAAGACAGACTAAAAAATGAAGTTGTTTGTTTGAGTTTATCAAATTAGAATGTTTTAATAGATCTGCATAGTTCTGTTAGTTTCTCTTGCATCAGTCGAACATTACAGTGCTCAGGGTCCACTTCTTGTGGTGTTCTGGGCCTCTCTGGTGATGTTGGGAAACCTAAAGTGTCAGTTTTTGAACTAGAATCACAGTCATATCACCTGTTAGACAAGTCCATAAATTTATACTATCTGCCTCTTGGGTTTGGGGCTTTTTGTTTGTTTCTTGTTTGTTTGTTTTGACCCGTGGGTGGTCCTCAGGACTTCTAGACTTGTCCTCTGATCACTGGGTGGAGCTGTGTTCTGTGGGGTGCTGGGGAGGAAGTTTGGTTGGCCGTGGGCGGCGTGCCTACTTCTGTGTTATTTCTCACCCAGATCTCGAGTTAGTAGTGTAATAACTTATAGAGACTCAGTGGAATTTGTATTTCATTTTAAATAAACTGACACATTGAAAGCTGATCATAGTAAAGAAGTTCTATTTATGTTACAATAATGTAACATCGGCGGAGCCTGGAAGCTACCCAGGGATTCATATGCAAAACAATAGCTAAGGACTCTTCCCAATGAACGGAGATGTTACTGGCTTGGCCACGGAGATGTTACCTGCTTGATGAACAATGGGTACAAGTGATAAGTGAAAATGTGATTCAATATTATTTTCAGTATTTATGATCCCAGCATCACTTTCCATATTTATTTGTAAGGGAATTCCGTTATCGGGGACAAATGATGTTTCTTTACTTAATAACACTATGTCTTCATAACACTTACATGGCAGAGCCTGGAAGCTACCCGTGATTTATTTGATATGCAAAATAACAGTAACAATTATGGACCTCATTCCCATGTCCTGAAGGAATGATTTGAGGTTCTTCCTGTTCCTGAAGCAAGCAGATGCCCTTGCGACAGGATGTATGGAGATGTTACTGGTGCCCGCTCGAGCAAATTGATGAACAATGGGAAGACAAGTGATTCAAGTATTATCTTCATAAATTATTTGTCATTATTTTTCATAAAATGCTTATTTCTTTAGTTGCTCAAATTGTTTCAGATTTGACCACAGACACCTCTTCAATTCCCTTGTAAACTGCTTTTACATTACCCTATCAAGGCATTATATGTATGATCTTCATTTATGACCCTATAAGATGCTTCTAGTATCACTTGATCACTTAACATCCTGTTATTCATCAATTTGCTCGAGCGGGCACCAGTAACATTTCCATTGGACCCTACCACGTGCCAGTGTAGCCCAAGTGTAGATATACCAGTGTAGATATGCTTCTAGTATATCTTATAGATTTCTTGCCCCAATAATAGCATTAGTATTTCTTCACAAAGATTCAGTCATTTCACTAAAGTACCACAATGAAAACCAATATAAATGGGAAGGACTAATCCAATGAAGATAGAAAATAGAAAAATGCTGGGAATTTGCATCTAAGGCCCCCACATGCAAAGCATGTATTCCATCCTTTTGAGTCATCTCTTTGGTCCCAATAGACAATGTTTGATATTGAAATTCCTTATTACTAACTGTATATTTCCTAATTTGGGTTTAACACATTATAAAAAGTCACACGTGCATTTACATACACATTCCTATGAATATCTAGATACCCACACGTTTTCTTCTTTCAGATTCTTGTGAATTAGCCAAGTTATTGAATAGCGGTAGTAAGGGAAGACATGTTTCTATTGTCCCTATAGCTATTTGGGAAACACAAAGTTCCTCAATGTTGAATGTGGTTTTAATTGGACATCTTTTATATAAGAATGAAGTTATAAAATTTGCCTACAAATGGATGGACATGGAGAAGATTATGTTGAGCGAAATTAGCCAGAAGGAGAGAGACAGATACAGAATGACTGCATTTATCTGCATAACATAAATATATAGGTACATATTATGATACCAATATCCAAGGTCAAGTGAAACATATATCAGGAGGTCCTGTCAAAGGTGGAAATTATCACAAACGTGTGGGAGTCAGAGGCTAGGTAAGACAGAAAATGGAACAGTGTGCTAACAATTGTTGAGGGTACTAATGCCAACCTAGAACTGAGCATTAAATAGAGGCAAAAAGATACACATGACAACCCTTTAATGTATGTTCTGTAATCCATAGTCTGAGGGGGAAGGAAAAGAGAAAGAGAGAGAAATGGAAAGAAATAAAGAACCTGCCATGGAGGAGGGCTGGGGGAGGGGAGGGAACCGGGGGCGTTGGTGGTGGGAGATGGGCACTGGTGGCGGGATGGGTGCTGCAACACTGTATGACCAAAACCCAAATATGAACTTTTTAATTGTATATCTTTGTAATTGTAAAAATAAAAAAATTAAAAAAAAAGAATTTATCAAGTTCAGAAAATTTTCCTACCTTGTTATTTCTATTGGAAATATTAACTATTTTGACCACACTAAACTGCCATGTATTTTCCTAGCATGTAATGTGAATTATATTAAATTATTTTTTAAATTTCAATTTATTGATATTTTGATGATTTCCGCCGTCTCTTTCTCGGGGGGCCGTTCTCTTCGGCGTGGCCGGCCGGCGGCGGCTGGCCCCCTATGGAATGTAATTACTCTTATTATATTTATACTATCAGTAATCGAACCAAGTGCCTCACATCTGAAACCACCTGGCTACAATCATGATGATTTACAATTCAAATGCAGTGCTTTTAATAGTAATGTTTGTATAGATGTTCATAGATAATATTAATTTGTAGTTTTAATTTTAGCATCTTAGTATGACTTTGATTTTTTTTTTTTTGCTTTTTTGGGTCACACCCAGCGATACTCAGGGTTACTCCTGGCTCTGCGCTCAGGAATCACTCCTGGCACTTGTGGGGGACAATATGGGATGTCGGGGATCGAACCTGGGTCAGCTGCATGCGAGGCAAACGCCATACCCGCTGGACTATCGCTCCGGCCCAGATTTTGATAGATTAAATAAAGAGAAAGTACTTGCTTATTTGTGTATACCTCTAGAGATTGTGGAGAATGTGTATCAATTCTTCCTTATATATTTAGTCAAATTTGTCAGTAAAATCAGTTTTATTAGCAAGATGATCTGAGTTGTTTTTCCATTGTGCCTTTTTATTTTAATCTGCTGCTTTTATTAATGGCCCCATACTCTGATGCATCCGATAAAAGTAACATACATAAAACTGTTTAATTTTCTTTCCTCATTTTAAGTATAAGAAAGAAGACTTAGAAGCTCTTTAAAATTTTCTTTAGCACCTGAGCCATAACCAGCTTCTATCTGTCCATATTTTTGGGTGTACCTACTTCTATCACAGCACCTACCATATATCAAAATTTTACGAGTATATTTTAGAAAACTAACATATTTTCCATGAGTCTAGAAATTAAATTAATTGGTATTCTCAAAGTAGCTGAAAATTTATATCCACACATAAACTTGCACACAGATGTTAATTACATCTTTGTTCTTAATTGCCACAATTTAGAAAAAAATGAAGATTTCTTTCAGTAGGACAAATAAATTCTTTCAGGACAAATACATGTGCATGTCTATTTGCGGAAAATCGTTTATTTGTTTAGTAGGAAAACCTACAAAGGTGATTTCAAGTTGATGCTAATGATGCCATAAATTTCCTTGGATTCTATATTTGAAATGAGAAGTCAAGATTTTTTCAGATTACTTTGAACTACTGTAAAATATAAACTGCAAATAATCATGTGGTGATTTTAACAGTGTTATAATATTGTCTTTAACCAGATATTACAATGGTAGTTTGCTAATGAGATTATAAAATTATGCTAGAAAGATTTTATAGAATAGAAAATATTTTCCTAAAAGCATTTAATTTAAAATCACCAGAAATTGCAGTATTTTTTTCTAATAGTTGCAAGACATTCTTGAGGGTGGTGCTGAAGAGTTTCAGTGAGATGGTATCACCCTGGGGCCGGAGTGATAGTCCAGTGGGTAAGGCGTTTGCCTTGCATGTGGCCCACCTGGGTTCAGTCCCCGACATCCCATATGGTTCCCCGAGCACCGACAGGAGTAATTCCTGAGTGCGGAGCCAGGAGTAATCTCTGAGCTTTGCTGGTGTGACCCATAAAGCAAAATAAGTAAATAAATAAATAAATAAATAAATAAATAAATAAATAAATAAATTTTAAAAAATAAAAGAAAAGAAATGGTATCACCCTGCTGAACCCCTCATTTGACATCAATGATCACTTCCTTGTACAATGGTGAGATACTGATGGTAAATCTGTAATAGAACTCATGAATGATTTTCATTTATTGGGTTTTAACATGCTGTTTGTCTAGGGCTTCGATGACCACTTCAGTCTTCACAGAATCAAAGGCTTTCTTGAAATCAATGAACATGAGACAAAGCGGCGTCTTGAACTCCCTACAAACCTCAATAAGCTTGTTTACCATGTGGATATGATCGATTCTGCTGAATACTTTCAGAAGCCAGCTTGTATGCATGGTTGTCCTTCTAATGTTCTGCCAATCCTGTTCAGGATGACTCAAGTGAACAACTTGTAGATGACGGACAATAGGCAGATGGGGTGATAGTTGTCAATGTCATGGATGTCTCCCTTCTTGAAAATTTTTAGAACCATCCTGCTGGTTTTCCATTGGGAGGGCACCTTGCATTCAAACAGGTAGTGTGTGAAGAGCTGAGCCGGTGTATTGATGAGTGCTTACAGTGGATTGTTCAGGTGTTTGGGTCTGACTTTGTCTGGGCCTGGTGCTGTTCACTTCTTTACCTATGAAATGGCATGTCAGATTTCAGAAGGGAGAACACTGGGAATGACATATCCATCCTGTGGAATTTGGTACGTGGGCAGGTGGATTTGGCTATCAGAGAGATCCGCGTAGAAGTCATGGATAATGTCCATTGCCTTTTTGGAAGATGTGATAGATCTATCAGGACATGGGAGGGCAGTCAGTTATCTTGGTCTTATAGTTGGTGAAGGACAGGCGGGCTTGCCAATGCTTTTCCTGGCTTCTGCTGTATCGGCCAGTATTTCTGCTCTTTTCTCTTTGAGGTCTCCCTTTATCACTTCATTGCACTGCTTTGCAAACTTGGACGTTAGCCTGAGGCTCTTGCCTGGCCACCATGGCAAATGAGCTCGAGATTTTTTGAAAACAGGCGTCGTTTTGTGGCTTTATCTCTCTTGGATTTCTTTGCAAAAAAAAAAAAAGGAGGTGCTGAACCAGTTGCTTGTATTCTTCATCTATGTCGCCAATGATGGCTTCTTCCCATGTTGCTGCAATGAGGTCAAAGAGTTCCCTGTTGGTAATCATTTTGGGAGTTCTCTTCTTAAACTTTGCAGCCTTTTCTCTCCATTTCATGGAGAGATGGTGGTGGTGGAGATGGTGGTGTGATCCTGTTTGGAAATTTGGGATGACAGTGACATTGCTCAGGCAAAATCAAGGATTGAATATGATGTGGTCAATTTAATTGTGGAACTGTCCACCAGGAGATTCCCATGTCCTACGTTCTGACTCAGCCTTCTGGAACTGTGAGTTACCATGAATGGTCTTGATGGGCATGGTGAACTCAGATAGTCTTTTCCCCTGTTCATTCCATTCTGGGCCATGGGTCCCGATGTGGAGTTCTTTGGCCGATCTTCTCAAAGGTGAGAGCTGGTAGCAGCTCTGCCTGGTGTATCTGTTACTGTGGTTCAAGCATTCCTGGGCTTGAAATACTTTCCTCTGAAGGGTGGGTCTCCATAGGTTGGGTCTCTGTAGGGTGAGTCTCTGTAGGGTGGGTCTCTGACAAGCCAGGTTTGATATTGTCTTAGTCCCTTTGGTGGAGCTCTAACGAGCTATGGAGTCCAGATGATGAGATGTGCTCCAGCTCCAGGCACATCTCTTCGACTTGACCATTCTCCCTTCATTAACAAACGCCTCAGAGACCTGGACCATATGAAAGCAGAACGAGAACGCTAATGGGTCTCCTAAACTGGAATCAAAACAGCTATGCTTGGAATAACACACCTCATTCAAGCGAGAGAAGGAATCCGGAGTTCCAACCTCCATTGATAATCCAGAATCAGGGACGCTCTCTTGTTTGCCAAGGCACGAATATCAGATGGCCTGGATATGTAATGTGACTTGGAGATGACCGCTGGACTAGAGTATTACTGACTGGATCTCACTGGACATCAAAAGGTCACATGGCCACTCACCTATAAGATGGTCAGACTTCTTCATCAAGACCCTGAACGAACTGTTTGAGGTTCTTTGTATTCCTGAAGCAAGCAGATGCCATTAGGTACACTGGCACGTGATAGGGTCAAATGGAAATATTACTGGTGCCTGCTCCAGCAAATGGATGAATAACGGGATGTCATGTGATCAAGTTTTCCACATTTGGACATCCCTTTAATCAGAACTCCACCCAGCAGAATAGCCTATTACAGCCCGGCTCATCAGACCCACCTTCATCAGACCCACCTTTTTCAAGTCTGGCCCAGGTATGCTGATCCAGAAACTCACAAACATGGGGCAGAGCTGCTACCAGCTCTCCCTGTGCCCAGCCACTCACGAGGCACTCAGGAGAGATGCCGGGTTCTAGCCCTGACCTGCCACCCCGCAGAGCCTCATAACAAGCCAGACGAACCCCCACTCCATGAGGGCCGCCATTTTCCACATCTGGACTTCTCACACAGCATAAGAGCCTATTACAGCCCGGCTCACGCAGCCACTTGGGGCCACGTGGTTCATCAATAAATGCTGGATTTAGAGGTGACTATAAGAGTATGCCACTCACGCAGAGCCTGGCAATCTACCCATGTCGTATTTGATATGCCAAATACCAGTTACAATTATAGACATCATTCCCATGACCTGATGGAATGGTTTGAGGCCCTTTATGTTCCTGGAGCAAGCAGATGACTTGGGATCTACTAGCATGAGACAGGACATATGGAGATGTTACTGATGCCCACTCGAGCAAATCGATGATGAACGGGAAGATAGTGATACAGAGATACATGTGATCAAGTGATCAAGTGATCAAGTGATCACTTGTCTTCTCATTCTTCATAGATTTTCTAGAGCAGGTGCCAGTAATATTTGCGTTTGTCCCTATCAAATGCTGTTTAGCCCAAGGGTCTCTCCTTACTCCAGGAACAGGAATAGCCTCAAACCATTTGTTCAGTTCACTGGAATGAGGACTATTATTGTTACTGTTTTTGGCAAATCAAATGCAACATGGGTAGCTTGCCAGGCTCTACTGTGCAGGCGCTCTCAGTTTGTGCTTGTACTGATGTTGTTAGTGTCGGCCATTACAGAATACAGATGCTACAGAAATAAAGGATACAGAGCAGCAGGAATAGGGAATAGGTGGAGATTCAGGGATGGGCAACTCTCTGATGCTCGCCTGGCCAGACCCCTCATGGGATCTTAAGATGTCCTTGGCATTGGGCCATATGTATAATCCCTGTGCCTGGTTGCCTCCTAGGCAAGGACCCATGAGCCATTATAGACTTCACGGAACCGCAAGTTAGAGCCCAATCTGACTCCGTAGCCAAAGCCGTGGGGCCTTATTCACTCATTCACACATTTAGCACACATTCACACAGGCAGAGAAGTGGAGAGCTGCACTAGTTATCCTGGCCTGACCTGAGATCACTGACACCGGAGACTTCAAATGGAGGCCAAATCTCACTGGGGCCTCCAAGTGTTAGGGTCAGGACACCTATGACCTACCAAGGAGGATTCCAAGAGACTGGCTTATGCAAAAGCAAGGGGTTATTGAGACGAGCATGCACGGGCTCACAACATAACCTCAAACAGGCTAGAGACTGAGAGCCACAAACTGAGTTACAGCACAGTTTTTATAGCACTCTGAGACAAAAGAAACTTTTATAGTACAACAAGCTTGTGGTTTTTCCAGGTGCAGGGTGCACACCATATCAGGATATTACTCAAGGTTATAGTTAGGTTTCCTCCTTTGACATCTGGTTGGGAGGCCTTCGGCTTTATCTTGCCTACTCGCAGAGTCCATCACTATTTTAGCGTGCTCCTTTTTTCTTTATAATTTTTTTTCTCGTGTTAACTCTTTGTGGTCTGGTCTCAGGGCTTCCCCTTTCAATGTAACCAGGAGAACTGGTAGCAGCTATGCACCGTGAATCTGTGTTTCTGGTTCACAGCCCCGACAGCCCGGGAGCAGTTCGTGGGTGGGTCTACTGGGCCTCCCAGATGGGACAGAGGTGGGGAAAGGGACCCTGTCTCTATCTTCAGAGAAGTCTAGTGACTTTAACTGCCAAGAGCATAACTCGGCTTGGAATAGGCTTCCTTTTAGGGTGGGGCTCTGATGAGCCAGGCTTGAGATAGGTTTCTCTCTTGAGTGGAACTCTGATATGCTGTGGAATCTGGACGTTGAAAATGGCTGCCATCATGGTATGCAGTTTCCTCTGGCTTCTTACGAGGCTCTATTGGACTGGTGGGCCAAGGCCAGAACCTACCTTCCCTCCTCCTCATAATCAATTGAGCACAGGGAGAGCCAGTAGCAGCTCTGCCTGTGAATCTGTGTCTGGTTCATGGCCACATCCTGGGAGCAGTTCTTTGGAGGTTATAGTTATAACTGGACCCCACGGGTGTCAAAAAGTTCACACGGTCACCCACATACAAGATGGTCAGAGTTCTTCATCAAAACTCTGGATGAACGACTTGAGGCTCTTTGTATTCCTGGAGCAAGCAGATGCCATTGGGCTACACTGGCACATGACAGGGTCAAATGGAAAGGTTACTCACACCTGCTCAAGTAAACCTATGAATAACGGGATGTCAAGTGATCAAGATATCAAGGTTCAGTAACTGAAACCTGTGACTTAAATTAATTTTTACTAGAGATAGGATTTCCAGATTGTGTTTGACTGGCTAAGATCTCGGGAAATAGAGGACCTGCTCCTAAAGAAACCATTACTAGGGAAATTATTTATAACTACCATATTCTTTCTACATCTTTGTGTTTCGTTTAGAACTTTTTATAAATACTCCTGTTTGTTTATGCTTTTAATCATTAGTTCAGAGGAAAAATAAACCACAGTTTCTATTTTCACTTAGAACATAGGTTTTCTTCCTCTGTATAAAGAAACCTTAAACAAAAATATTAAGGTATATATGGAAAATCAGTTGTGAAGCATTTGATTCCATGTCTTAGCTCTGCAGACAATGACATTTAAAAATAACTAAAACTTCTTTTCTTTAAGGACGTGTGAAAGTGTAGCAAATTAAAAAAATAAAGAAAAGATAAATATTACACTTGTAATAGCTAAAAAAGTAGTGTAGTACCCTAAGGAATAAAAGATTACATCTTTTATCTTTGAAGATTTAACTAAATAACTTTCTAGCCTTTTTTTTTTACTATGACTAATAGTTAAAACAATGGTACATACAATGTTCCATACTAAGGGAAAAAGCAGAGTTCAGAATGTAATTAGGCTCACTTTGACAGAAATAATCACTGAATATGCTGAGGATAGATACTTCTTTTTAAGAGAGTGAATCACTATATCACTGTATCACTGTCTTCCCGTTCATCACCGATTTGCTCAAGCAGGCACCAGTAACATCCCCATATATCCTGTCTCATGCTATAGAGCCCAAGGGCATCTGCTTGCTCCAGGAACATAAAGAGCCTCAAACCATTCCATCAGGTCATGGGAATGAGGTCTATAATTGTTACTGGTATTTGGCATATCAAATACGACATGGGTAGCTTGCCAGGCTCTGCCATGCGGGTAGCATACTCTTGTAGTCACCTCTGATCTCCAGCATTTATTGATGAACCACATGGCTGTAAGTGGCGCGAGCCAGGCTGTGATAGGCTCTTCTGCTGGTGGATTTCTGACTAAAGGGAAGTACGGATGTGGAAAATGGCGGCCCTCATGGAGTAGGGGGGGGTCAAGAGAGTGAAAGCCTAATTAATTATGAAATTTTCCTGCACTAAACACACATGTTTAGGAAAAACCATACTTGAGACTATGGCAAAGTCACAATTAGGGATAATTTATCGTAATCTATAATCTATCATTGCAAGATTCTGTGAATGCACATGGTCAACAGCCACTCAGTGTAGAATTGGAGGATCACTTGGTAAATACAGATCATTATGAGGGGAGTTGGAAGAGTGAAATATGAAATTATGTATCTATTCAAAGAATAGCTATAATTACTATTAGCAAGACAAAAGATGAAAATTTGGTTAGAATGGGCTAGGAGATGACTCAGTGGCTTCAGAGATGACTCCTGGCACTTTGGAGTCTATGGATTGGATTCTGACTGCTTCTAAAATGAGTGCATCAACATTGCTCCTGGCAGCTTTGCTGTTTTTGATTTTTGGTCCCAAAAGAAATTGGTAGCTAATTGAGCCAGTCATGTGTAAGTTCCACAAATGAAAAAATGTGACCCCTGGCAAACATGTATGCAAGGATTAAACTGAAGTGTGTGAATCTAGGTGTGTTGAACGCAATGCACAAGTTCTGCTACCTGATATGAAACCTTATGCAAACAATACTGTGTGAATGACCACCAGTCATCACAGAGCATACTGATAGAGGGAAGGAAAAATTAAATAATAAAAATTATTAAGTATACTGTCCTGTTGGGTAATAGACCTAGCTAGCTTGGGAGCTTTGCTGTTTTATCCACTCACAGCTTACTCTATTTACGTGTTCTTAAGCCAGGGTTCATACAAATAGGGATCTCTCTTCTATGTAAACACTGATGGAAAGTTTTGCAGTTACAGAAGTCACCTTGACTCTGAATGAGTAACTTCTGACTTATTATACGTCTACTAAGACTTCGATGCTATCTAGATTTGGCATAGCTCCTCTTGCTACCCACTAGACCCAGTGTGAGACAGTTAGAATTTACCAGAAGACTACCACCCAGGCTATGTTGAAACTATTATTTAAGATTATAGGAAGGATCATACTAGTTTCCCTCAATCAGGCGAGTGTGACCCTTTCAGTATACGGAGAACAAGATACTCAGAATCACCTGGTGCAGATAATAAATAAGAAGGACCTTGTGGGTACCATCTAGATTATATGAAGCCCATGAAATTGAGATGTGTGGGTACCATCTAGATTACATGAAGCCCATGAAATTAAGATGTATTTCCTTATACAAGCCTTATACCCTCTCTTTCTCCAGTGTTTTACAAAAGAAATTACCTCATAAGAAGTGGTTAGTCCTTCATTATTTACTATAATAAATAATCCTTTGTTTATGCCTGTAGTAGTTGTGGCACCATCCTTCCACACTGTTCTACTATCTAGTAGCTGTTTAGGGTTCTTTGTTGACAGGACCCTCCCTGAAGTTAGGATTACTTTTGTGTACATAAGGGGACTGACTTGAGGTACTGCTCTCTCTTTGGTGGGACTTCATTTTGGCAGGACCCTCTTTGAAAGGACTCCTCTCTGGTAGGATCCTCTTTGATGGGAGACTTTAGTTCTCATGTATGGTCTAAGTTCTGACCAGAACTAGAGTTCTTTCATTATATTGGATTGCGGTGGCAGAGCTTTTTTTTACTATTGGAACTGCACTGGACTTGTGAGTTTTCATCCGTTTCCAAGTGGCCACAGAGATAGAAGAGAACTTCCATCCTGATATGGTTGGGGACCCCAGTGGCTCCCTGACACTGACCAATTGTAAGAGAAGAGGATAACATTATGATTTCTTTGAGCTATTAATATAAAAGAGTTCATGGGCAAAAGGATAGATACAATTGTACAGACCAAGCCTAGAGGTGTACGGTACTGAATTTAAGGCCAAGTAATATGGATCTCTGTATCCCTGACACCTTACACTATTGGTTATAGTACTGGTGACTTCAGGAAGAAGTAAGTGACTATATGTCACAGTTAGACTGAGAATTACTGGCAGGGATTCTAGACTCTCTGAGATGAAACCTATAAAAAAAAAACAAATTAAGTAAAATTCTTAAATTAGAAAATAATACATTTTAAAACATTTTGGCTGGTACAATAAAATCTCTTTTAAAAGAGATTAGGTCCCTCTTGTCTCCAAAATAGTATTAAGATAAAAATGAAATGTTCTAAAGCCTTTACAGTAACTACTATCTGTACACCAAAGAATATCATATACAACCATCTATTTTATAT
Source organism: Cryptotis parvus (assembly GCA_021461705.1). NCBI lineage: Eukaryota > Metazoa > Chordata > Mammalia > Eulipotyphla > Soricidae > Cryptotis > Cryptotis parvus. The sequence continues at coordinate 42,501 of JAJIBD010025307.1, read as the reverse complement.
AAGCATTTGGAATCAGATATTTAAAGATCTGTGACAGACTATAGATCTTAGAGATGCTAATCATGTGTGAAAACATGTAAAGCAACTCAGGCAATAAGGTTGCTGTGGTCCAAATGGCTTGCATTCTTTTAGGAAAAAAATTAGTATATATATATATATATATATATATATATATATATATATATATGAATCTGTGCAGGTCCTTTGTAGTTTAATTCTGAGAGTAAGTGCTCATTCTAGTGTTTTGTTTTGTTTGTGATTTTGTTTTTGAATCACACCCAGCTGTGCTCAGGCTAACTCTTTCAACTTTGGTCATGAATCACTACTAGAGTAGCTTGGGGAGCCATGTAAGGTGACCAGGGCTGAGTCTGGTTTGGCTGAAAGCAAGGAAAGAATCTTCCCACTGCACTCTCTGGTCTGAAAAAACATTGAGTTCATCATTGTTTTCAAGAAATTATGGAGGACATTTCAGCTTAGTATGACAGTTTTTACAGTGAGATATTGTTCATTAATATGTATTTTAATAGTTAAACAAGTTACTATTACCTGCTTAAACAATATATTCAGAGTGCTTTTAAACAGAATTTACTGTGGCGTTTTGTTTTCTTCCCTAATATTCAAGCATCTTATCCCCATAAAAATGCTCAAATGATAGCATGGTAACATTTATGTAGAATGAAGACATGCTAAGTAGAGGAATGATTGATAAAACCATTATTCTCAGGATACTCAAATCCTTTTAGCATCACCTGCACCTGCACCTGATGTCTTAAGTACTTTGCAATCAAGATTCTTGCTGAAGAATAATGAAGTAGTAACATATAAAAATCCTACAACCAGAATCATCTTCATCGTATACATATTGTTATTATATAAGCATTGGTAATTTAGCAGTCATTGTTATTGGTATTAGGAAAATAGTTTTATTAAGTCTCTCTGGTTTCCTATATCTGTTTACTAAGGACCCACTAATCAAAACAGTGATACTAAGGTCATGCTCCTTATTTCATCAGAAATCCACTAAAAGTTATTTTTTAATAAAATATAATTTAGTTTGAGTGTAATGTTATTTAAGATAAATACATGCAATGTCTATTAACAGATGTGGTAAATAGTATGATGATAATATATGCAAAAAGAGCAAATATTAAATTACGTTTGGAAAGATGAGCAGTTTTCTTAGTAAAATATAATTTATAAAATTCCAGGAACTGGCTAAATTTTTATTGTTCAGTATATTCACTGTTGATCATCAAATTCTCAGTAAATGACTCTAAATACAATTTGCTGCATTGTTCTAAAAGAAAAACAATGACAAAAATAACTAATGTTTCAATATAAATTAAGAAACAACTTTACAATTTTATAAGACACTGAACTGAAACATATTTAACATAAAGTATAAAGTATGAAGTTATGCCGACCCACTCTGGAGTACCCAGTGCCTTGCACTACCAACATGGGCTCACTGCCCCTGTAACCAAGAGAGCTCTCAAAGTCACAAGGAAAGAATCATTTCACCCCATAGCCAATAAGGTTAAAAAATATCACGCTGCCTCCACTCCTGCATATCCCACAAAGAAAATACCTTTACCTCTTATAGTGAACACTGGTTTGAAGCACTTGGCTATTTCTAATCACATGCTTCAAGTATTAGCTCAACTCCAATTCCTATTACCACTCTCACACAAAACTATTGTTATAGATCATAGACTGAGTCACAGGATATACCTCCATTCTAACCTTAATTCTATTACCTTCATATATATTATATGTATATCATTATATGTATATATTATATGTATATTATGTATCACTGTATCACTGTCTTCCCGTTCATCATCGATTTGCTAGATGCTGAACAGTAACATCTCCATATGTCCTGTCTCATGCTAGTAGTGCCCAAGGGCATCTGCTTGCTCCAGGAACATAAAGAGCCTCAATCCATTCCGGAATGCGGTCTATAATTGTTACTGGTATTTGGCATATCAAATAGTACACGGGTAGCTTGCCAGGCTCTGCCGTGCAGGTAACATACTCTTGTAGGCATCTCTACAAGAGATGTCTACAAGAGTATGCATATATTATGTATACATATATTATGTATATGTATATTAAACTTATATATTATTATGTATATGTATATTAAATTTCATATATTTCTTCCAAATTCACATTTTTCTTTCTTTTTTTGGAAGAATTGGGGCAGTGGCTTGGGGTGAGTTTGAACCATACGTGACAATAGTCAGATGTACTACTGGATTTGTGCTCAGCTTAACTCCTTGTGGTATTCGGGTTCATTGTGTGCCAGGGATCAAACCCAGTTGGGATCACTCAATCAAGTGACTTAACTCCTATTAAATCCCTGTAGACTCTTGTTTTACTTTATAGAGATTAATAAGGCTTATAAATGTTACTTTTGAGACTTCATGCATATTATTTACTAAAAATTAATTAAATTAGTTGTTTTTGCAGAATGGCCAGAAAAGGATACAGGAAGTCAAGAGACTGAAGACATTTATCAGCAAAGTTAGACAGAAAGAAACAGATTTGTTATTGGAGCAGAATGTCTAAGTGAACACATCTGAGAAAAGCTTGGGGAAAATTTCAGTCTATGGGGAAAGAGCAAGAACTATAAGCCTTGCACTGCAGAAGACATGGTGTTGTGGTAGAGAGAGCCTAGAGGGATTCGGACCTTCGTTCGATTTGAGGTAACTCCTTAGCTCTGAATGGAGCAAAATGAATCGGATGTAAATGATGATGAGGGGCTGAATGAATTGCAGAAATCATGCTTCAAAATATGATGATCCTTCTGTTCTAAGTCTGAAACTACAAGATTTAGTTATACCGGTTTTTAAATATGTGAATGAAAATAAATGTCTACCTATAATCCTTATGTTACCTTTGTGTGCTGGTGGTATATCATTCTGAAAACAAACAAAAATAAATCTGTATCCTTTGTGTAATACTGAAATTAATTCCTATATTGTCTGAAATTTTATGAACCATTTAGGAGTTATATTATCATAGATAAAAATACCACAATAGACTCGTAACCACTTAATCAATCATAAAATACAGTCAATTATTAGTGTTTAAATGTTAAAAAAATATTGTTTCACACATTTTCCGGTACCTCCTTCATCCTTTCAGATCCAACCTGAATCTTTTTTTCTGCATCATTACAGAGCTCAGGTGACAGAAAGCAGCTGTTCCCTCAATGTCATATCAGCTTTCAGACAGACTTGTCTTACCCATTGTGAGTGAAATTGACTAGAATCATACAATCCTCAGACATTCTCACTCAGTAGAAATCAGTTCATCTAGTCAAAGGGGCTGCACTACATTTGCTCTGCAGCTGGTGATAACATGGAGCTAAGAAGGAGAGAGAGAAGGAGAGGGCCTGCTGCTAGTGAATGAATCAGTTCTGGCTGGGTGTGCTCATCTGATTTTGTTATTGGAATCAGCTTCCTATGTAAGAAAAGAAGTAGAGGTTCTGGCTAAACTGAAGGGAATGAGGAGTTTCTTGTTTTAGTCCTCAACTTTTATTCTAAGTTTTAACTAATGAGGTAGCATCCTGCACAGCGGTGCTTCTTCCACAGGCAGCAATTATAGAAGAATAGCATCCCAAAGCAGGGAGTTCTGTGACTTGCTGGCACATAGGCTGCACCAGTGGGAAGTAGCTTTTCACACAGATGCTAGCTAGAAAATAGACCGATGGAAGAAACTGTCACTTACTGGGTTTACAATTTCAAAGACAAAGATTTGAATTTAAAATAGTTTAACTATTATGCAAATGATTCATATTCAAGGCATTTCAGGATAAGTGTCATAAAGATATCCTTTATAAAAGGATATATTTCTATTAAAAGTAACCAACCAAGTGTGGCTTCTCAGTAATATGGATTGGAATTTACTATGTAATTTATTACAAACCAGATCTCTGGGCTGATTATATTAGATTTGATTAGTTTAAATTAGATTAGATTTGATTAGATTAGATTCCCCTGTAATCTGAATCAGTAATTTTGGGTAAGGCACAAAAATTATTTATAGATATATACATAAATATATAAATATATTCATATATGTATGTATAGGTTTTATATATATGTTTTATATATATGTATATATATGTAGTTCTTAAGTTTTAAGCAGAGAAAAGTTTAAGGACTATCTGTTTAAGAATTACATCTTGGTAAGTAACAAAGAGATAGCATTATCATGAAGAATCCAAAGGGAAATTTCAATTTAGTCATCTTGAAGGTAACATCGGTTCAAAAAAGCACTAATTTGAGAAAATAGAAAATAAAAATTAAACAGATAAAGAACAAAAAAATTTAAGGACAGATAAATGAATAATTTAATTATTATTTGAAGAGTAGAGATGTTTCTTTTCATAAGCCAATGGAGCTAAACATTGGAGGACATTATTAGTCCATCTACCTGCTTTGAGAGTTTTTAAACTACATGGCAAACCCCCTGGTAGACAAGAAGACTTCAGTGTCTTGTTGAAAACTGGAGACAACGCCACATGTTACAGAACTGAAATATACATCATCATTTCACACAGATGAAAAGTTGTGTCAAATAGATCCCTCTCACTTTTCTTGAGTGACTGTTACTTTTCCTTAATTATAGCAACAACCCTCCAGTCCCAGTCTCACTGGAAAATGACTGTACCTCTAAATTCATGTTAAAAAGGTTCTACATCTTCTTAATCTCCCATCAGGTAGCTATTAGAGAAAACATCTCCTTTCAGTGTGGGGTTCATGAATGATATAAAATATAGTTATCTAAAAGAGGATTAACAATACAGATAGACATGTATTCATAAACTTTTTTTATTTCCTTTGAAAAAAATCAGATGTAGAATATTACACCAAACCTTACAGTGAAATGACCTTAGTTTTTCTTATGTTCTTGGATACATAGAAAATAAAATTAATATTTTTGTAAATAGTGTACTTATTTAAAGTGTATGCAATCAAAGAAGTTAAGATTGTAAGAGGTGCATTTTTCTCTGATTATTTTTTAAAAAGCAATTCCCCTAAAATACAGCAAAAATATGAATAACATTTTTAATGTAATGAGGTTAGGAAACAACCTATGGTATAATTAATGTAGCAAAAACAAAAAGCGGTGTGTAAGATTAGAATGTACTGTTAGAATATTAAAATATCTGTTACCATATTATCACTGTATCACTGTCTTCCCGTTCATCATCAATTTGCTCGAGCGGGCACCAGTAACATCTCCATATGTCCTGTCTCATGCAAGTAGAGACCAAGGGCACCTGCTTGCTCCAAGAACATAAAGAGCCTCAAACCATTCCATCAGGTCATGGGAATGAGGTCTATAATTGTTACTGGTTACCATATTAACCAAACTTTATTTGAGAGTATATTCCCACCTCTGTTACACATCCACCAAGAAAAGTTGATGTGTTAGAATATATAAAATCTGTTGCCTTATTAATCAAACTTTATTTGTGAGCATATTCCCACACCAACAGTCATATACCACCAAGGAAGGGTTCGCACATGAAAATATTTAGGGCAATAGTGAGAGCTGAGCATAGGGGGTAGGGAGCATAGCTTGGTGCAGTTCACTCTAGCTATGAGGCTGAGACTTGCAGTGCCCAACAATGCACCACTGAGACTCACAACTCACATCTCACAACTCCCACCATGGGAGCTCATCTACTGGCACAGCTTTACAGACTCATGAAATAATAAAATAATTAAACCTCAACTAGCACAAAAAACAGTCACGGATGTGCTGGAGTACGGCTGAGAATACTGAGGCACCCTCCTCTCTGTTGAAACCGGGAGCAGCCTGCACACAACCAGCAGCTGCTATCTTGCCAGTTGCGGACTGCACTGCCTCAGAACTGAGCTCTGCAGTGATGGCAAATGCTGAAAATTTTAGGTACACCTAATGTTTGTTTGTTTTGGCTGAGAACTCTTGGGGTTTTGCAGCCTGTCTCTACACCCCTGTACTTCTGGAAGTCCAGAGCCACAACCATACCCACAACCTCTGCCGTGTAAACCCACTGTTCAGTTAAATATTCCGGATTTTCTTTTCTTTTTTTTTTTTTTTTTTGCTTTTTGGGTTCACACCTTGCAATGCTCATGGGTTACTCCTGGTGGGATGCTGGAAATTGGAACTCAGGTTGGCCGCATGCAAGGCACATGCCCTACCCGCTGTGCTATAGATCCGGCCCCTATTCTGGATTTTCTGAAGTGATTTCTCCAGAGTCTTCAATACTGACATCCCAGTAGGAGCACACCAAATTATATGGGAAAATAACATAGTAGTCAACTAAGGTCAACTTAAAACATTAACTCTAAAAAGCTCAGCTAGCAACAACAGAATAGAAATGGTCAGAAAGGACTTAATGTCTCCATAATGAGATAATAATTTTCAACTATATTTTTACTGAAGTATTTTTTGAGAATTGTGTTAACCGTTTCATAGTAGCAAGCAATATAAAATAAATTACTTTGATCTGTAAGGGGGCAGCTTGTGGGGGTGGTTGGAACAAAGGGACAGTGCAAAGAGGGACAATAGAACAGGAAAGTCAAACTGGGGGAGGAATTGGTGTTAGAAAAATAAATGCCTGTAACAAACATTGTGAGCAATTTCATAAACCATGAAATTTCAAATAAAGTGAAAAAATATTTATTATGAACTCTTTAAGTCATTAGTATAGCAAGACAACAAGCTTGCACGTGGCTAACCTCTGTTCAATTCTTGGCACCCCATATGATCCTCGGCATAGCCAGAAGTGATCTGCATCACCATCAGGAGTAAACCCCGAGCACATCTGGATAGGGCCGAAAATGAGAAAGAAAAAAAAAAGATCTATTTTGAACTATCTTTGTTAGTGAATGGAAAACAAAGAGTCAATCAATTACTAATTAAATTATTTTGTATGTTTGCTTTCTCATTTGAAAATACTTTGCGGATGTGTGACTTGCAAAATACTGGCAAAGTCATTTTATGAGTAGTCTGAGAAAAAGAAAGAACAGGAACTATTTTATGCTGTAATGCATCTTGTACTACCATTAACAATAACAGTATGCCTAAAGGCATTAGAAAAGAACATATGGACTTAAATAAAAAAGAATGGCAAAGAGATTGTCATACTTTAACCTCTCTTTGGCTCTAAAATATGTAAGATTTTCTCAAGCAAATTGTTTTATTTTATGACGTTATGCCCTGTCCTGAATCTACAGTAATCCCTTATGACATCTGCATCACCCACTGTACCAAGGTACATTTGAGGACTGTATACCTTTCCCAAGCATTCATAATTTTCCAAAATTTTATAATATTCTTATACTTATTCTAAATTGTTAATCCTTAGGAAAATGGACTGATTTTTTCATTTAACACATTAGAGTATAGAGTGAGTATATTCTGAATATGCCAAGCAAAACAATTTAATTAAATAAGTACTAGGTCATGAATTTTTTTTTTGCTTTTTTGGGTCTCAACCCAGACATGCTAATGGTTATTCCTGGCTCTACACTCAGGATTTACTCCCAGCGGTGCTCTGGGATGCCGGGGAATAGGCCGTGTGCAAGCCAAACACCCTACCTGCTGTGCTATCGCTCCCCCCCTTTTTTTTCTTTTTTGAGTCACACCTGGCAATGCTCAGGGGGTTACTCCTGACTCTGCACTTAGGAATTACCCCTGTCAGTGCTCAGAGGACCATATGGGATGCCAGGGATTGAGCGCAGGCTGGCCATGTGCAAGGCAAACACCCTATCTGCTGTACTATAGTTCCAACCCTTAAAATATTTCTGATTAGGGGCCGGAGCAATAGCACAGCGGGTAGCTTGCACGCGCCAACCTGGGTTCGCTTCCCTGACATCCCATATGGTCCCCTGAGTGCCGCTGGGAGTTAATCCTGAGTGTAGAGACAGGAGTAACTTCTGAGTATTGCCGGGTGTGTTACAAAAAAGTTCTAATTAATATAATGCTTGATATATTTTGAAAAATATAAATGACATCTTTAAAAATTGTTCTTTCCTCTCTAGGTTTTAAAAATAGAATGATATTCAGAGATTAGGAAAGGAGAGTTGTTAAATCATACCATTTATGTTTCAATCGTGGGACATATAGCCTTTGTTAAAACTATGCTGTATCTAGTTTGAATTCAATTTACTTACGTCTAAATCATCTTTCCTTAGCATCAGATTCTCAAGAGCTGTTGCTCACTGTGGAACTTGAAGGAATTAAAGGATGAATCTTTTTAATTAAAAGCAAATGGCATGAAAGAATATGTAGCTTACAAATTTCATAGCAATATTCTAAGATGTGGTATTTACCATTAAAGAGAGTAAAAGATAGTTGTACTAACATAAAATAATAAATTTAGGAAAATGTGTTGCATATTTAAATTAATTTTATTAAATGTCACTTTGCCTCCTGTTTTTACTATGTTTTGTGAGTTTTTACTATGTTTTATGAGCGGTAGCTCTGGTCTTCAAAGGTAATCCTGAGTTAGTAAAACTGATGTTCAAAACTAATAGGAAAGATTCAAAAACATCTTTAAACTTACACTAACTGATTTTACTCTTCATATTTACCCATGTTAATTTGTCAAATATGACTTATTCTCTGTTATAGTTTTATATATCCCTTTTATTGTTCTGGCTAACAATTGCTCTACCTAAAAATTAATGTTATATCAAATTTAATAATTAACATATTCTGTTCCAATTTACCTTATTCAAGTAATTTAAAGGGTCAGAAGATAATATAGCTCTATTATAAGCACCTGCCCACCTACCAAATTCTTCAGGATGGATGGATATGTCATTTCCAACGTTCTCCCTTCTGAAATCCAACATGCCATGTTGTTGGTAAAGAAGTGAACAGCACCCGGCCCAGACAAAGTCAGACCCAAACACCTGAAGAATCTGTGACCAGATACTCATCAATACACTGGCTTGGCTCTCCACATGCCACCTGTCTGAATTCAAGGTGCCCTCCCAATGGAAAACCAGAGGGACGGGTTCTATTGTTCAAAAAGAGAGACATCCACAACATTGGCAACTATTGCCCCATCTGCCTGTTGTCCGTCATCTACAAGCTGTTCACTCCAGTCATCCTGAACAGTTTTGGCAGAACCTTAGATGAAAGACAACCAGGTGAGCAAGCTGGCTTCTGAAAAGATTCAGCACAATGGGCCATAGTCACACGGTAACCAAGCTCATGGATGTTTGTAGGGAGTTCAAGATGCCACTCTGTCTCACATTCATTGATTTAAAAGAAATCCTTTGATCTGTTGAGACTGAAGTGGTCATTGAAGCCCTAGCAAACAGGGTGTTCAAACCTAATACATGAAGATCCTTTGTGAGCTGTATTACGGATTCACCATTAGGATCTCACCATTCTACAAGGAAGTGATCACTGATGTCAAAAGAAGGGTTTGGCTGGGTGATACCATTTCACCATAACTCTTCAAGCCACCCTCGAGAACATCATCGATAATTAGAATGGGAAAGAATGGGAGTGAAGATAGATGTTCGGCAACTACACCACCTCCGCTTCACTGATGACAGACATCGTTCTAATAACACCAAACATTTTGCCAAGCAGCACAAATGCTGGCGGACTTTGACCAAGAATGTGGAAAGATAGGCCTACAGCTGAATCTCAGCAAAACAATGTTCATGAAAAGTGAACTAGTTCCAGAGGCCCCATTCACTCTCAATGGAACAAACATCTCTGAACGCAGCAGTTACGTGTACCTAGGTCAAGAAGTCAACATGATGAATGAACTAAAACCTGAGCTGTGAGGAGGAAGACAGCGGCATGGAATGCCTTCAAGAGCATCAAATAAATAGCTAAAAGGACAAAGAACCAGGGCCAGGGCGATAGCCCAGGGGGTATGATGTTTGCTTTCATGTTGCTGACCCGGATCAATCCCCAGCAGCCAGGAGCAATTTCTGAGCAAAAGAGCCAGGAGTAACCCCTGAGCATCGCAGCGTGTCACCCAAAAGGAAAAAAAAAAAAAAAGACAAAGAACCTCTGGGCACATCTCTTCGGCTCCATCATTCTCCCTGCATTAACATACACCTCAGAGACCTGGGCCCTACAAAGCAGGATGAGAATGCTATTCGGGGTCTCCCAGAGAGGAATCAAAAGAGCTATTCTTGGAGTATCGCGCCTCACTCAAGTGAGAGAAGGAATCTGAAGTTCCGACCTCTGTTGACAATCCAGAGTCAGAGACAATCCACGGTCTCCTTTGCCAAGGCATTGAAAATCAGGTGGGCTGGACATGTAATGCGATTTTGAGACTATCATTGGACTAGAGCCATGACCAACTGGATCCCAAGGATGTCAAAAGATCATGTGGCTGCCCACTTACAAGATGGTTAGACTCCTTCGTCAAGAAACTGAATGAACAATTTGAGGCTCTTTGTATTCCTGAAGCAAGCAGATGCCATTGGGCTACACTGGCATGTGATAGGGTCAAATGGAAACATTACTGGCACCTGCTCAAGCAAATTGAAGAATAACTGGATATCAAGTGATCAAGTGATTATAAGCACCATGTGGTCCCCTGGGATACCACTAATAACCTCTGGAACCACAATGCCTGTAAAGCATCATATCCAGTGGTCCTTTCATTGACTACTACTCTGGTTGACTGAGAATCACTTGAAGGGTTGCTAGGTACACATGAGCCCAGGTTGGGAAATATCCTCCCAACATACTCTCCAAACTCATAACCCACAATTAATTACACAAAGATTTAACAATTTTTTAATGTCTTTGACATGTCTTATCGTTCTTGAAGCTAGTATTTTTTTATCTCATCTTAAATGCCACATGCTAAAATTAAACAAAAAAATCACAGTGATAAATGAAACAAACATTTATTTCTTTTAGTTGTTGTTCTTTTTCTGGGTTTTTTTTGTTTTGCATTTTGGGTTACAGTTGTTGATGCTCATGGGTTACGCTGAATCTGCAATGAAGAATTACTCCTGGTGATGCTCAGGGGACCATATGGTATGTTGAGGACCACCCGGATCAGTCACATGCAAGGCAAATACCCTACCCTCTGTCTATTGCTCTGGCCCCTCATTTCTTAATATTATCTGGAATAGAAAAAGAGGAATGTGATATGCCTCAGAGGAAATTATTCTGCTTTAGAAAAGTTTCTTGAAACATAAAATCACCTTCCAATGCTTAGTTTTTAAAACTCTTTAATAAATAATGATTATATCATAATCAAATGTACATATTTTTGAATAAATAATTTTGAAATTATCACTTATCACTTATCTTCCCATTGTTCATCAATTTGCTAGAGTGGGTGTCAGTAACATCTCCGTTTGTCCCTGTCATGTGCAAGTGTAGCCCAATGGCATCTGCTGCTCCAGGAACACAAAGAGCCTCAAATCATTCATTCAGGCTTTTGATGAAGAAGTCTGACCATCTCGTAGGTAGGTGAACATGTGTTCTTTTGATATCCCATGGAATCCAGACCGTAACAGTTCTAGTCCAGTAGTTGTCCCTAAATCACATTATGTGTCCAGCCCATCTGATTTTCCTCATCTTGGTAAAGAGACAACATCCCTGATTTTTTATTGTTGTTGGAGATCAAAACTCTGGATTCCTTCTCTCACTTGAGTGAAGCATGATACATAACTCTTCCGATTGCTCTTTGGGATACCCAAATACATTCTCATCCTGTTTTCATAAGACCCAGGTCTCTGTGGTGTTTAAACCACACCAATTTTGTTTAATTTTTATGATCAATTTTTAAGATCACTGTTTTACATGTAAAAATGCACTATTTTGAAATTATAACTCATAAAAATATTATGCTTCCTCAAAGAACAAAATGTTATCAAACTCAACAATGAAATGTCATCATTAAAGAGTGAATCCTGCCACCTGCCCCTTGAGATGTTGCAGGTGTGGCTGCAGTGCCCGGCTGCGTCAGTAGGTGACAGACAGAAGACAAGCTTGTCTACACCCAGGGCTCTGTCTAGTGGGTCCTATGGTTTATGGTCTGACATAGAAAAAGATTGCCCCCCCGAGGATGAACCCAGAGCCACACAGAGCCTGGCAGCTACCTGTGGTGTATTCGATATGTCAAAAACAGTAACGATAATGGACCTCATTCCCGACAAATGGAGACATTACTGGTGTCCACTCAAGCAAATCAGTGAACAACAGGAAGACAAGTGACAAGTGAAGTGAGAGAGTGAACATAAATGAAATGGCAGACTTACCAAGGTGAAATATATAAATATCTTATTTCCTATTATTATATGGGAATATACATGTACATGGTGCACTCTATTTTCTACTTTATTGCTATTTTATTATTACATTATTTTTTACATATTTTAATTGTGGAATAATAGCCAGTCATGCTGAGTGCTACTCCTGGTTCTTATCTCAGGGGAGTACTTCTTTAAAGGTGGAAACAATTCACTAGTGAATCCATATGGACCTGGACTTAGTTTTGAGAAAAATTTTTGATTAGTGTTTTAATTTCCTTGACAGTGGTAGGTTGCTCAGGTATTATGAGTTTTCTTGGTTCAGTTTTTGGAAGTTTTAAGAATCCAGCAGTCAATTCATTTTTTCAAGGTTCTCTTTTTTTCATGGCATACAGACTCTCAAAATAATCTCTGATGATATTTTTAATTTCTGTGGTTTTCCCTTTTCATTTCTAATTTGATTTCTTTGTGTTCTCTCTCTCATTCTCTCTCTCTTTCTCATGAGTCTTACTAGAAGTTTAGCAATCTTCTTTATTTTTTCAAAGAACAAGCTCTTGGTTTCATTGATCTTTCAGATTGTGTTTAAGATTCTAGCTTGTTTTATTATTTTCTTTCTCTTCCCTTATTTTGGGCTCCATTTGTTGGTTATTTTCTGGTCATAAGCTGTAAAGTCAAATTATTTTTTTTACTTAAAAACATTTTTTAATTAATATTGAGGTAACACAGTTACGATAGTGTTCAAGTCTGTGGCATTGGTGTACAAAGTCACTGTACCCCACCACCACCAAAGTGCTCAGACCCTGTTCCCTCTCCACGTCACCTCTTTTAAGCAGGCTTGAAGTTCATGGTGCCCCATGCCACCAGACCACACTGAGCAGTGGGGAGATAATCTTTCCCCCATTCTTAAATTTTGGGCCTCACCCAGGGGTGTACTCCAGGGATACGCCCAATTTGATGCTCAGGAGGTCCCTCCTTGCAGTGCTTTGGGGACCATGAGGTGCTGGGGATCTAATCTGGGTCTCTTGCATGCAAAGCTTGTGCTCAGTCACCATCATCTGTCTCCGTCTCTGTCTTCTCACAGAGCAGAGCTTCTGTTTCTTGTTATTTTTTAATTAATTAATTAATTAATTATTTTTTTTAGACATACAATTGAAAGATGCTCATGTACAGTTCTGGTTCTACAGTGTTCCAACACGCATCCCTCCACCCAAACCCATCTGCCATCACCAATGTCCCCACCTCCCTCCCCCCTCCCGCACCCCATCTACCTGGCAGATTCTGTATGTCATTTCTTTCCTTTTCATATCTCCCTCCCAATAAACTTTCCTGCTCTTCGTGGAGTACAGTGCATTAAAAGACATTACTGTTTCCCTATTTTAGTGGACCGTGCAGCTGCTTGGGCCGCCCAACATGGGCTCGAACTGGTTTTGCTCTGTTGATCTGGTCATAAGGCAGTTTCCCAGCGTCCGGACAGCGAAAATGGTGGCTAGTGTGATGGGTGAGTTTCATCCGTCTGCTTCCGGGACCCCCAGAGGTGATGGGCGAACACCCCAAAACCCATCTGCCCTCCTCGGGATCCCATAGTCAGCTGGGCTCGGCCGGGAGCCGACTTCCAGCCTCCCCAGCCGCTTGCGAAGCTCTGCCTGCTGGTCCGAGGGCAGCTCCTGGGCGGGGCCACGGGCTCGACAAAATGGAGGGGGAATGGCCGAACCCTGACTCCATCTGACGAATTCCCAGTGATTCCCGCTTCTGGGAGCCGCCTACCTGGGCTCAAACTGGTTTTGCTCTGTTGATCTGGTCATGAGGCAGTTTCCCAGCGTCCGGACAGCGAAAATGGTAGTTAGTGTGATGGGCGAGTTTCATCCGGCTGCTTCCGGGACCCCCAGAGGCGATGGGCCAACACCCAAAACCCATCTGCCCTCCTCGGGATCCCATAGTCAGCTGGGCTCGGCGCGAGCCGACTTCCAGCCTCCCCAGCCGCTTGAAGCTCTTGTAAACTCAAATTATTTATATGGATCCATTTTTCCTTCCTAATGAATGTTTGCAGAGCTATAAATTTTCCTCTTAACACTGCTTTAATTGTATCCCAGAACTTTCAGTAGCACATATTCTCATTCTTATTTGTTTTGAGGACATTTAAATTTCTTCTTTGAATTTTTTAATAAACCACTTGTTGTTCAGAAGTGAACGCTTTAATTTATAGGTGATTTGTTCCTTTGTATTGTCATGTTCTCAAAAGATAGTTGATACAATTCCTGTCTTCTTGATTTTATCGACGTACTTTTTGTGGCCTAGCATGAGATCTAACTTAGAGAATGTTCTAGGTGCACTGAAAAAAATATATTTATTCAGGTTTTGGGGTACGGAAAGTCCATTTTCCCACTTGTTGTTTCTTAATTGGTGTGTTTAAACCACTGAAATTGAGGGAGATTATTGTCATGGGGCTGTGCCATCATTCTGTGTAAGTTTGTTGTGATTGTGGGGTTTGTCTTGTCTTATAGTAGCTCCTTTAGTCCATCTTTTAAAGTTAGTTTTGAGTCTGTGAAGTTCCTGAACAGTTGTTTATTCATGAAGGTGTGTGTTTTTCCTACATATCTGAATGAGATTCTAGCCAGCTAAAGTATTCTTGGTTTAATGTCCATTTCATTGAATTCTTTCACTAGATTCACCACTAACTTTGAGCTCAGAGGATTTCGTCTGATAGGTCTGCTGTCAATCTAAGAAATATTCCTTGCTATGTAATTTCCTTCTTTGATATTGCTGCTTGAAGTATTCCCTTATCTATGGTATTTATCGTTTTGATTAAGATATGACTTGGAGTATTTTCATTAGGATATATTTTAGCTTATTCCCTATAGTGTTTTGGATATGGATGCCTGCATCCTGCACCTCTGGGAACTTTTCAGCAACGATGTCTTTAACTGTTATTACCTCATTGGGGTTGCTTCCTTGGACACCAGTGATTTTTAGTTGCTTCTCTTTAATCCATCACCGGGCCCGGTCCCTGCGCGGGCGGTGGGTTTAAAAGCTTTATTATCAGGTCAGGCTACTCAGCAGGAAAACGATGCTAGGATCCAGGAGGAACCCCCCGGTAGGGTGGGGTTATCTTGGGCGCGGCGGTTGGAAGAAGAAGCCCGGAGGGCCGAGTTTCGCTCACCTTCTATTGTTTGAGAGGGAGGGTAATTCGGTACCCTCCTGCATTATGGCCTTTACTGGTTGTTTGGCCGGGAAGGGAGGCCTTTGAAATGTAGAGAGGGGGTTTCTGAGATGGGATGTCACTGTCAAAGATCACCAATCAGTTAAATATTCTCAAGCTACAAGTCTTCTTTCTTGTGTTTTATATTTTATCAGGGGCTGCTTGTTTTTGGAAGCAAAAGCTTCTGTTCTTTAGGTGTTTACGTGGGGCATATGCTGGTGCGCGTGGTAGTGGGGTTTTAGATGGTTTGGGGGGGGAATGTTCTCTTGCCTGCCTTTGAGCTACAATTATTTGAATCTTTTATTATACCACTGGGAGACATACAATTACAAAGGTGTTCATAACTGGTTCTTGGCAATTCAGTATTCCAGTACCCATCATTACACCAGTGCCCCATTCTACCACCAATGTACCCACAGCCCCCTCCAGTACACCCGCCTCAACAGCAGGTACCCCCTTTTCCTCTCTTTCTCTGTTTCTCTCTGCTCTGCATCTCTCTCCCTCTTCTTTTACACATTGTGGCTAGCCCTGCAGATATTTAGAGTTTATAATTTAAGTTCCTTTGTATATATTCAATAGTGAGTTCTCGTCTGACATTACCATTTCCCACACTTAGTAAACTTAGTAAAACACTGGTATCTATTTATATCCCATTAATGAATGCAGTCATTCTATATCTGTACTTTTTGTTCTGACTAATTTCACTCAGCATGATAGTCTCTATGTCCATCCATTTGCAGGTAAATTTCATAATTTCGTCTTTTTGTGACAGCTGCATAGTATTCCATAGTGTAGATGTAACACAGTTTCTTTAGCCAGTCCTCTGTTCTCGGGCACTAAGGTTGTTTCCAGACTCTAGGTATCGTGAATGGCACAGCGATGAATGACAGAGTACAGATAGTGTTTCTACCATGTGTTTTTGGGTCTCTAGGGTATATTCCCAGAAGTGGTATTGCTGGATCAAATGGGAGCACAATATCTAGTTTACGGAGGAATGTCCATATTGTTTTCCAAAAGGGACTGGACCAATCGGCACTCCCACCAACAGTGGATGAGAGTCCCTTTTTCCCCTGCATCCACGCCAGCACCGTTTTTTCTTGCTGTTTAGGATGTGTGCCAGTCTCTGTGGTGTGAGATATTACCACATTGTTGTTTTGATTTGCATCTTCCTGATGATTAATGAGGAAGATCACTTTTTCATATGTCTCTTGGCCATTCTAACTTTGTTTTTGAATTTCTATTCATTTCTTCTCCCCATTTTTTGATGGAATTGGCTGTTTTTTTCTTGTGATGTGCTACCAGTGCCTGATATATCCTGGATATTAACCCCTTGTCAGATGGGTATTGGGTGAATATTCTTTCCCACTCTAAGGATTGTCTTTGTATCTTGGTCACTGTTACTTTTGAGGTGCAGAAGCTTTTCAATTTTATATAATCCCATTTGTTTATTTTTGCTTCCATTTGCTTGGTCAGTGGTGTTTCATCTTAAAAGATGCTTTTAGTTTCGATGTCATAGGGCGTTTTTTCTTATGTTTTCTTCGATGTACCTTATAGCTTCATGTCTGATGTTGAGATCTATAATCCATTTTAATCTGACTTTTGTGCATGGCATTAGAAGTAGTCTAAGTTCATTTTTTTACACATAGCTGCCCAGTTTTCCCAGCACCATTTGTTGAAGAGGCTTTCTTTGCTCCACTTAATATCTTTTGCTCCTTTGTCGAAGATTAAGTGTTTGTAATTTGAGAGTGTGTTTCAGGATATTCAGTTCTAATCCATAGGTCTATGGGTCTGTCTCAATACCAATACGACACTGTCTTAATTACAACTGCTTTGTAGTAGTTTGAGGTTGGGGAAAGTGATACCTCCCATATACTTGTTCCCATGGTTTATTTTAGCTCTTTATGGAGGTTTATTATTCCATACAAATTTCAGGAGTATTTGTTCAATTTCTTTGAGAACATCATGGGTATCCTTTTTAGGACTGCATTGGATTTTTATAAAGATCTAGGTAGTATTACCATTTTGACAATGTTAATCCTTCTAACCATGAGCAGGGAATGTGTCTCCATTTACTCAGGTCCTCTTTTATTTCCTGAAGTAATGTTTTATAGTTTTCTATGTAGAGATCCTTTACATTCTTTGTCAAACTGATTCCTAGGTATTTGATTTTCTGTGGTGCAACTGTGAATGGGATAGTTTCTTTAATGCTCCTTTCTTCTCTTTCATTGTTTGAGTATAGGAAGGCCATTGCCTTTTGGGTACTGATTTTTGTACCCTGCCACTCTAGTATAGGAATGTATTATTTCTAGGAGCCTCTTGGTAGAGAGTTTAGGGTTTTGCAGGTATAATATCATGTCATCTGTAAATAGTGACAACTTGGCTTCTTTTTTTTCTTATCCAGAAACCCTTAATGTCTTTTTCTTCCCTGATTTCTATGGCAATTACTTCCAGTACTATATTGAATAGAAGTTGTGACAGTGGGTAACCTTGTCTTGTTCCAGAACTTAAGGGGAGATTTTCAGTTTTTCCCCATTGAGAATGATGCTCGCTGTGGGCTTGTAGTAGATGTCCTGGATTATCTTGAGAAAGGTTCCTTCAATTCCCATGGAGAGTTTTTATCATGAACAGGTGTTGAATCTTGTCAAATGCCTTATCTGCATCTATTGATGTGATCATATGGTTTTTCTTTTTCTTTTTATTGATATGATGTATTATGTTGATTGACTTTGCGGATGTTGAACCATCCTTTCATTCCCGGGATGAATCCCACTTGGTCATCGTGTATAATCATTTTGATGACTCTTTGGATTCAATTTGCTAGTATTTTATTGAAGATCTTAGCATCTGTGTTCATCAGGGAGATTGGTCTGTAGTTTTCCCTTTTTTCGTGACATCTCTGTTTGCTTTGGGTATGAGGGGTGATATGTGCCTGGTAGAAGCTATTTGGGAGTATTTCTCTTTCTTCAATTTCCTAGAAGAACTTGAAAAAGAATTGGGAGTAGGTCCTCTTTAAAGGTTTGGTAGAATTCACTGTTGAATCCATCTGGACCTGGGCTTTGGTGTTTGGGCAGACTTTTTGATTACTGATTCCATCTCCTCAATGGTGATAGGTTTGTTGAGGTATTCCAAATCTTCTTGTTGCAGCCTTAGGAGGCTATAGGGATTCAGGAATTTGTCCATTTCTTCTAGGTACTCTTTGCCTTTGAACTATTTTGAGGACCTTTTTTTTCATTTTATGTATAAGCAGCTCATCTTAATTTTACTTATACTTTCTTTGTTGTCATTCTACTGTTTAGGGCATCTATTGAGTTGTTCATTTCATCTACAGATTTTTTTTTGCTTTGTTTAGGTCACACCGGGCAATGCCCAGGGGTTACTCCTGGCTCTGCACTCAGGAATTACTCCTGGAAGTGCTCAGGGGACCATATGGGATGCTGGGGAGTGAACCCAGATTGGCCATGTGCAAGGCAAACACCTTACCCGCTGTGCTACTGCTCCGGCCCCAAGTATTTTTTATTAATGAAAGTAGTTTTTAGTTTTATTATTTCTGTTCTCATTTCCTCCTGTATTTTATTGACTGTCCACTCCACTCTTTTTTTTTTTTTTGCTTTTTTTTTTGGGGGTCACACCTGGCGATGCTCAGGGGTTTCTTCTGGCTCTGCACTCAGGAATTACTCCTGGCGGTGCTCAGGGGACCATATGGGATGCCGGGGATCGAACCTGGGCCGGCACAGGCCGGCGCGCAAGGCAAACACCCTACCGCTGGGCTATCGCTCCGGACCCCATCCACTCTTAAGTTCATTATACCTGTATTTAATTAACTGTCTTTTCCACTATTTCATTACTCATTAAACATCCTCACTGTTTTATCTCTGAATTTTTTATCATATATGTTTTCATTATGTATTTTAATTCTTTGTATGTATGAGGGTATTCCATATTGAGCCTTCAGGGATATTTTATTTATTCATTCCTTGTTTTGGGAATCTAGTTGTTTACCCATGATGCTGTGGTAGTCTGAAGGTGGATCATTCCACTGCACTATCAGTGTCCCTCTCTCCCTGCCAGATAGGACTTTGGGGGAGTTATGTAAATGGTGGTCACTTTTTTCCATTTCAAAGATATTACCTTCCACTTTTTTTGCTCCTATATGATTTTGTGACTAATTCAGGGGATGTGAACTTCGGCCTGAAACTTACTGCTAATTTTAGATTGGGGTTATGTTGATTCTCATGTTCAGTGTTGCTTTTGTGACTTTCGGGGTGATGTAGACAAGAATAGGCTAATGGACGATTGGCACAATGAGGCCGGGGAGTATGTCCCACCCTGACCAGCAGGGTAGGACTCAACTGGGGAAATCTCAAGGCCAGCGGGCGCGACCTGAATGAGAAAAACAGAAAGAAGAGATGGACCGCAAGTCACCTAGGTTGATCAAGCGCTCGTTTTTATTGAGCAGTACACAGTATTTATACATGAAAAGGGAGGGAAGAGGACAGGATTTACAGTAAGCTGTGGGAGAAATGGGCAAATGTTCATTATTTCCATATAAGGAATGAAACGTACTTTACAGGGACAGGCAGGATAGGGTTTAGGGTTTTACAATGCCTCACATAGCAAAGGCGGTAGCTGGTGGTTATGGAGATGGTCACTAGTTCTCCAAGGAATGGAAACCCCGGCAGGATATCTGAGGGACAGATCAGCATGGCAGTCCGTATCTCGGCTCCACACAGGAGTAGCCAGGCTGCCCTTCTTAAGAGTCCAGTATAAGAGGCCAAGATGTGGGTCCAATGCAATATGGAAAGGGATAGCAACTGTTGCTTCTGAACGTTTGCCAACTGGGAAGGCATTCCCAATGCAGCGGGTCTATTGGGGGTGAATTGGGGAGCAGTAACATGTTTGCATAGGTCCTAATGTCACAGTTCAAGTCCCATCACAGACCTCTACATTTCTGAAAATGTAGATGTCCCCTCTTGCCTAGTAGTTATGGGGCACAAGTGTGGCTGAAGGGGGCCTCCCTCCTTGCTGTTGCCTCACATTGACCCTCAGAACATCATGCCTCTACTCAGGACTTTTTTAAAAAGAACTTTTTACCTGCATAGCAAAGGCAACTGAACCCATACTACTCTAGAAGAGAAGCATTACTGAATATTTCATAAAACGCAAGCATTCTAGTGAGGGGACCATCAAAACATGTAGAGACAATTTAATGTGGGTTTAGTGATTGGTTGTTAATGCATATAAGTAACAACTTACATATCTTTAAAATTTTTGTATTAAATCACCATAAGATACAAAGTTACAAAGTTGTTTATGACTACGTTTCAGTCATAAGATATTCCAACACCTATCTCTTCACCAGTGTACATTTCCCAGCAGCAATATCCCCACCCAGTAGTTTGCATTTTTTGACAAGCAATTCAAACATTGAACATTTTTACAAAATGGCAACTGTTCCTGTCTTGGAGGAAAATATTTTACAAAGATAATGAATCATAGGGTAAGGGAGGGCAGCTAAAACCCTGTGTATGCTAGAGAGAAGGGCAGAAGATCCCTGAAATACCACTAACAGTTATCTAAGGAAGTTAGCGGTGGCTCAAGAGATTGTTATGCATGGAATACAGTTATCTTTCTGGTTTGATACTCATCCAAATGTGTAATGCTGGTAATGCTGATTTCACATCTGAGGGATTTCTTTCCCTAACTGCCTCAGTATTAGGTGAATTATCTTATTCTCATTAAGATTGTGAACAACTTAAAATGGAAGTGTATATGCTAACGCACTTTAATAAAAGTATATGTATTTCTTAATATGTAATAAAATATATAGTGTTGCAGCAAAATATAAATATGCATGTATGCATATATACATTTTTACACATGCAAATAACTATTGTTTAATAAAGTATATCTTATTTGTAAAAGAAGATAGCATGTTATACCATTGATGTATTATTTGATAAGCTGTGCTTTTTTTTTAACCTCCCACCTGTGCTTATTTTTTTCTTTAAGGCTAGTATATAAAATAGAGTCCTGGTTCCTACAAAAGTGGGATGAGAATGCTATTCGGGTCTCCCATAGAGGAATCGAAAGAGCTATGCTTGGAATACCACGCCTCACTCCAAGTGAAAGAAGGAATCCGAAGTTCAGACCTCCATCACTATTCCAGAATCAAAGACACTATCTCATTTGCCAAGGCATGGAAAATCAGATGGGCTGGACATGTAATGTGATTTGGAGATGACCGCTGGACTAGAGTCATTACTGACTGGATCCCATGGGATGTCAAAAGATCACATGATGGCCCACCTACAAGATGGTCAGACTTCTTCGTCAAGACCCGAAGGAACAGTTTGAGACTCTTCATATTCCTGAAGCAACCAGATGCCATTGGGTTACATTGGCACGTGATAGGGTCCAATGGAAATGTTACTGGTGCCCGCTCGAGCAAATCGATGAATAACTGGATTCAAGTGATCAAGTGATCATGTAATATAAACTATTTCAAGTCTGCTTAGGCATACCAAGTAGATAATTATTTAACTAGTTAACTTGTGTTATCATTCTGAGACACATAATTAAAACAAATTATTTAAGTATGCTAATTTAGTAAATAACAAAATAGTTCATAATTATGTGCCTTCTGTCACTTTAATTTGACTCAAAATAGAACCTATTATACAGTCAAGATGAAGAACAAGTGAAATAATGCAGAAATAGTTTCTTATGTAAATATATAGGACAAATTTTCTCTGGTCTCGTATGTAATAAGCATGGATATACTCATTTAAATGAACAACAAATAAAGGCTAAACAATCTACTATTGCTAAATCTTAGAGGAAAATTAATTCACTGTGTAAAATGCTACCCTGAAATTATGGAGAACAAAATTCATAGAAACAGCTCTTCCCGTTGCCCAAACTCATGAACATAAATCTTGACTGGAACAAGTCCCCCCACACCACACACCCCCACAACCAACAAACAAACCCCCCCCCCCAACCGGGGGGGGTCCCCCCCGGGGGGGGGGGTGCCCCCCCCCCCCCCCCCCCCCCCCCCCCCCCCCCCCCCCCCCCTTTCCCCCCCCCCCCTCCCACCTTGTATAAGGATTGCAACTTGGCAAAATTCTGAGGGCTCAGTATGAAAAAATGTGAGGTTTAAAAATTCCTAAAGATGGCCTAATCCTGTAGGTCCCAGTCTGATTTCTTACATTGCATGTAGTCCCCTATATACCAGCAGGCATGGTCCCTGCTCCAACAGGTGCTACTGAACAAACACCCACCTTTAGTATAAGACAAAGTCAAAGTCCCAAAGGAACCCAGTGAGAAAGTGTCTCTAGAGTAGGCTCTCCCTCAAAAGCTTGACTGAAATAAAAAAGACCACAAAAATAGTACCATTTAAAATAAGTGTATTTAACCTGCCTATTTTAACTCTCTTTAGTGACTTGGTCATGCTACAAGATGTAAATATAACGCAAGAGGAGGAATTAAATGTACACATTGGGCTTTTCTTACTCACTGCAGAGAAACAGTTTTTCTATGTGAAATATCTCTAAATGCACCTCTTGGCTTTCCTATGTCATGCAATAAGAGTGAAAATACATTGAACACCAAAGAAATAGAAATATGCTTTACAATAATCAGTTACATCATTATAAATTTTCAAACTTTCTTTTAAGATGTCATGAAAACAGAATCAGAGAATGTTCACGAGTCATAAAAATGTGCATTAATAGTAAAAATAGAGCAAGTTGATTAAAATTTTTCACAATCTTGTTTTGCAGTTTATTAAATATTAATATGAATAACCATTATATGATGATAGAGGAAAAAGAGTTAAACATATTGAGTAAGAAAATGCTCAATACAGCTATGTATGTTTAAATATCATATCCCTCCAAAGGAAAATGAATTAATGGAATTATAAGTTGAAAATGTCTGATTATATTGGTAAGATAGTTTAACAAGTCAAACTGTCAGAAGCCAAATATGTTCAAAACCTAACCTATCAAATATACACAAAAATAATATTAAGAGTGCTTAATACAATAATACAATTGACTAAAATATAAATAGGAATGGAATACATATATCCTTTTCAACAAAAAATGAAGTGTTTGTCCAATATATCATATATATCATTAAATGTATAATCATGGGGCCAGAACGATAGCCCAGCGGGTAGGGTGTTTGCCTTTCATGTGGCTGGTGTGCTGGGCCCAGGTTCGATCCCCGGCATCCCATATGGTCCCCTGATCACCGCCAGGAGTAATTCCTGAGTGCAGAACCAGGAGTAACCCCTGAGCATCGCCGGGGTTTGACCCAAAAAATAATAATAATAATAATAATAATAATAAATGTAGAATCAATTGAATATATGGATAAATATTATACAAAATGAGGTAGAAGAAGCAAAGAAGAAAATTTTCAAAGTAAAAATATCCAAAATAGATATTTTTATAAATCATGTCATCGCTACTCCTGATAATATGAGAACTCACAGAAATTAGTCTGATTGGGAAATGAGCAAAGAATAGAATCCTAGTCATGATTTCACTTTTTTTCTTTGTCAAGGCTAAAATGCATATTAACTCATATGACTCCCAAGCTGCATATGAAGGTACTAATGATAGAAGACATATGTGAAAGAGAATAATTTCAATACACCTGCATGAACCCAGCACCATAATATGTAAAACAAACTCTTTTATTAATGGTTTTTGCCTTAACATTCACCCCATTAAATTATTTGCCACAAACTTGTTTGATACAATTCTCCCTATCTGACCTAAAGATAGGTCAGCGTTTGCATGCATATGGACTCCATTTCAATCTCCAGTACGATTGAGCCTCTAAACCAATCTAGATGTAATCCCATGGCTTTTGAGCACAGCAGAAATGGTTCACAGTCAAGCTCCGTACCCCTGAGCTTTATAGAGGTGAGAGTGGCCCCTGAACTACGGACCACAATAGGATACTCCTATTAAAAAAAAGGTGCCTCTCTATTCACAATAGCCAGAATCTGGAAACAACCAGAGTTCCTGAGAACTGATGACTGGATAAAGAAACTGTGGTACATGTACACAATGGAATACTACACAACTGTTAGGAAAAATGAAGTTATGAAATTTGCCTATAAATGGATGGACATGGAGAGGACTATGCTGAGTAAAATTAGCCAGAGGGAAAAGGACAGATATAGAATGACTGCATGTATTTGCGGAAAAATAAAACACAAAAAAAATGATACCAATATCCAAGGCCATATTAAACATGGATCAGGAGATCTTGTCAGTTGGTAGAACCTACTGTAAATATGTGGGAGTCATAGGTTAAGCAACACAAAGAAAGGAACAGTGTACTTATGTTTGTTGTAAATGATAATACCAGCATAGATCTAAGCATTGAAAATAAGCAAAACATAACCTCTAACTGTATGTATTACAAGCCACAGTGTGTAAAAAGAAGGAAGAGAGAGAAATAGAGAGAGAAAAATGGAAAAGAGAGAGAAAGAGAGATAGTAAGAGAGAGAGAACTGAAAAGTCCCTGTCATAGACGCAGGCTGGGGGAGAGGGGAATTAAGGAACTTTTGGTGGTGGGAAATGGGCACTAGTGGAGGGATGGGTGCTGGAACACTGTATGACTGAAACCCAAATATGAACACTTTTGTAACTGTATATCTCACTGTGGTATAGTAAAAAAAGTTAAAAAATAAATAAATTATTAAATTAAAAAAAAAAAGTAAATTTAAAAAAGATGACTCTACCACTCCTGTGGTACATCAATAAATGGTTTTGCTTTCCAAATACCCAGTTTTGCAATTTTACTCATGATGATGAAGACAAGTACCTGATACCCTGATTGATGCTCCCTTATTTCTCTGTCCATTGTTTTGAAAGAGTAAAATCTCTTCCATACACTGGTACTACACAGTTGCTCTGACTTTCAGATTCCAGAATTGCTGGGCAAGATCTCAAGCAATACAGATGAAACAGCCTCTAGTGTAGCCTTGGGGATGTCTTTAGAGGTACAGTAGGCCAGACTCTCTACCAATCAGGAAGTCACTTGAGTCTTTTAATTCTGGTGGTCTCCATCAAATTAACTCTTTGGCAAAACAATAATAAGACTAATTTTCTTTTAAGATGATAAAAAAAAAAAATACATAGTTAAAACATATTTTTTGAAAATAAATTTTAAAAACACTCTAAAACAATGTAGGTTGATGAGAAATTATTATGGTCATAAGAACCATTTGTAGCTGAAGTAACAAAAAACAAAAAAATATAATAAATCAAGAAGTAATTAATTTTTATTTGGTTCATTTTTATTATTAGGGGAAGAACATTACCTTCCAGGGCAATGCTCAGGATTTACTCCTGGTGCTTTGCTCAGTGATCACTCCTGATAGTATGATTAACACAAAAAGTTTGTTTAATAATTGACTCACGGGTTCCTGATAATTGAATGGAAGATTTGCATACAAAACTCACGCTGAAGAAGTTAAAGTCAGTTTGGATACCTCCACAGTTTCCAGGACTCTCTTTTCTACCCATGTATGATATTGCTCATCACAGTCCTGAAAACTAGTCTAGACTACAAAAATCCTTGTCCTGTCCCACTCTATCTGTCTGCCCCCAGTGTATAATGATCTAGTACTGTCCCTACAAAGTTCTGTATGAATCAAGCATACTGTCCTATGAAACAAACACTGAAATATGCAGCTGGAATCCTGTACCCTTTGTCCTGTTTGTGGGGTTTGCTGCTCTGCAACCTGTTTCCTAGGTCTCTCCTAGGTCCATACATCAGCAGCTCCAGGTTCACTTGGCTTTCATTCTTCTCTGGCCTGGAGCATATCATGAGAACCTCTTTTATCCTGTTACCTATTTGGGGGGTAGGTGCAGGATCAACGAGAGAATTACCTGACTGGGAACTTCTTTCTCCCTCCTATTTCCCACCTCGTCATTCTGTTAAATATTTTGACCTGATACCTTTATGACGGTGGAAATATTAAATGACCAATCACCTAAACTTCTGATCTATGCATTTCAATCCCACCATTACCAGTAATCAGTGTTATGAAATGTGGTGCTGGGCAAGGCAAATTTCTTTATCTCTGCACTCTCTCTTGTCCCTAATATTTATATAATATAGGAAAATAATATTTTAAAATAATTGAGTCCAGTGAGAACTGTGACATTAAGATACTCATTCAGGCATGCGCAGAAAAAATAGCAAGTCAGAAAAATAAAGAATAAAAAAGCGATATTTTAAGTAATATTAAATGTAGAATTGAAGAAATAGTATAGGAAGTAAGACACTTGCCTTTCATTTGGTGGTCTCTATTTTGGTGGTCTCTGTTTTGATCCTTTATAGTTCTTCCTCAATCCGCCCAGGTATGCTGGTCCAGAGACTCTTAGACATGGGGCAGAGCGGTTCCTTGCTCTCCCTGTGCCCAGCCGTTCATGAGGCAGTCGGGAGGCATGGTGGGTTCCAGCCTTGGCCCACCACCCCGGCAGAACCCTCACAACAAGCCAGACGACCCCACCCACTCCACGGGTGCCGCCATTTTCCACATCCGGACTTCCCTCTCTTCAGAACTCCACCAGCCGACCAGCCCATCACAGCCCGGATCCGAACCACCTGCCATTTCTTCCTCAATCCGCCCAGGTATGCTGGTCCAGAGACTCTAGACATGGGGGCGAGCGGTTCTTGCTCTCCTGTGCCCAGCCATTCATGAGGCAGTCGGGAGGCATGGTGGTTTCTAGCCTTGGCCCACCACCCCGGCAGAACCTCACAACAAGCCAGGCCCACCCCCCCACCCACTCCATGGGTGCCGCCATTTTTCCACATCCGGACTTCCCTCTCTTCAGAACTCCACCCAGCCGACCTGCCCATCACAGCCCGGATCACGACACCCATCTGCAGCCATTTCTTCTCAATCAGCCAGGTATGCTGGTCCAGAGACTCTTAGACATGGGGCAGAGCGGTTCCTTGCTCTCCCTGTGCCCAGCCGTTCATGAGGCAGTCGGGAGGCATGGTGGGTTCTAGCCTTGGCCCACCACCCCGGCAGAACCTCACAACAAGCCAGACGACCCCCCCACCCACTCCATGGGTGCCGCCATTTTCCACATCCGACTTCCTCTCTTCAGAACTCCACCCAGCCGACCAGGCCATCACAGCCTGGCCCGCGTTCATCAATAAATGCTTTATTTGGAGGTGTTTAAAGAATATACCTCCCGCACGGCAAGCGTAGCAAGCTGCTCGTGTTGTATTTGACATGCCAAATGCCAGTAACAACTATATTAGGTCATTCCCATGACCTAATATAATGGTTTGAGGCTCTTATGTTCTGTAGCAAGCCGATGCCATTTGCTCTACTGGCATGAGACAGGACATATGGAGATATTACTGGTGCCCGCTCTAGCAAATAGATGATTAATGGGAAGATCGTGATCGTGATCGTGATAGTTCCCCTAACCACCAGATTAAACCCCTGAGTAGAAAGTCAGGAGTAAGCCCTGAGCACAGCTGCGTGTCATCCAAAGACAAACAAAATTTTATAGCTTAATAACTCTTTAAAATATAATGTGGTTCAGGCAAAAAACATTGGCATAATTTAAAATAAATGGTGATCTTGAAATAAGAGAACATTCTTTTCCTAATAGTCAACTCTGTTTTTATAAAATTTTATAACTCAGGTCACGTCTATATCATAATGATACCTGCCATGTCCTACCTTAATGAGACCACTATAGAAACTTGAGACCAGTTCTAGAGGGACAGAGATAGCTGGCAAGCCTTGGAAGGACAAAATGGCATGATACTTGCCCTTAGATTGAAGAATTCTCTGTACTAAGCAGAAATTGTTTTTCCCGAGAAAAACACATATCTAAAACTAACGTTACAAAGAAGAAACAAGCAGTCACATAACCACTTTTGTTCCTGCTTGCCTTTTGACTTTAGGACAAGCAATAGAGCTTATGACCTATTCCAAGGTAGAGATACAGAGAAAACATATTATTCAGAAGACCAGATGGCCTGGAGACTCAAGGTTTTATAATCTGTATGCTGAAATCCACCTCCCTCTTTTTAAAATAAATAGACAAGAGAAAAACTACTAGTTCATGCTTCTACATTTATAAATATTTCTTGTAACCATGGAATGGGGCAGACAGAATTAAACATTATTTTTACATTCATTGCATTCCAGACTAAAATGAAGAGACTTTACTGCATTTTAAGAGCTGATGTGGTGGTGATTGGTTTTCTGTGGTTGTAGGAATCAGGCTCACAACTAGCTTCAACTTCAAATTAAGGAAAATAATGCGATTAAATTGAACTAGAAGAAAAGCTACCAACTTTAATTTTAAAAAAAGAAGCTAAAAAACTCAATGAAAATTTCATAGAAGATAAAACTTAGATGATCAATAAAAAATAGAAAGCTTAATCATTCTGACTTTAGAGAAATGCAAATGAATGTTTCCATGAAAATCCTAACAGGACAAGACAAACGGCAATTAAAAATATTGACAATGCAGTACTGTAAACCACAATCATGCTGGAAATTTGGTAAATAAAGAAACAAGCAGAAAAAACAAAGAAAAATCTCTCTGTTGGTGTGGTGCTTAAGGGACCATGTGGGATGCCAGGGATTAAACTCTGATCAGTTACATGTAAAGCAGCTACTTACCTGGTTTTACAATTCCCGGTCCCTGTTCTACTTCTTGACATGTCTTTTTAAGAACATAACAACCCTTTAATTTAAAAAAGATAAGTGTGTATTGTAGTTATAAACATAATAGATTCTCACTTGTATCACTTGTCTTCCCCTTGTTCATCAATTTGCTTGAGCAGGTGCCAGTAATGTCTCCATTTGTTGGGAATGAGGTCCATTATTGTTACTGTTTTTGGCATACTGAATACACCATTGGTAGTTTGCCAGGCTTTGCCATGGCTTTGGGTTCATTCCAGGGGAACCAGTCTTTTCTATGTCAGACCATCAACCATCCAGTACCCACAGGGCAGAACCCTGGGTGCAGACAAGCCTGTTTCCTGTCTGCCACCTGCTACATAGCTGGGCACTGCAGCCACACCTGCAACACCTCAAGGGGCAGTCAATACAAGATGTGGCCCCAAAACAAACAAAATGAATCACTACTAGTTGAGTTTGGAAGACCTTTGAACCTGCCAAAGGACTACCTATGAGGAGACAGAAATTCAAATAGAATTTTGGGGGTCAGAATTCTTCAGAACTCTTTACATTAACTGCAGGTGAGCTCTGCAAGCTCCTCTCTTCCTGACTTAAGACAGTACTGAGTGTAATAAAAGGGAGATAGAGAAAGAGAGAGACCGAGAGAGAGAGAGAGAGGAGAGAGGAGAGAGAGAGAGAAGAGATAAAGAACCTGCCATAGAGGCAGACTAGGAGAGGGGGAGGTTATCGGGGACATTGGTGGAGGGAAATGGGCACTGATGGAGGAATGGGTGCTGGAACACTGTAATACTGAGACCCAGACATAAATATCCTTGAAATTGTACATCTCATGGTCATATAACAAAATATTTTTTTAAAAAAGACAGTATTGGATGAGTTTCTTTGGACATGATGCAATTTTCTCCAGTGAATGTAAGTACCTTGATTAAGACAGAGTACATTTCTGGGGCATTTTGCAGGTGGCATTGTAAGTACCGCCTGAGAAAAGGGGATTAAAAACATACCTTGCTTTATAGGCAGCATGCACTGTCACAGGGAAGGGAAGATAAGCACACAAACACACTATAAATGATAAGGGCTCTGGGACAGGGTCGAGGGTCACCGGGACAGGCCTGACAGAGGAGAAATGGAAGAAGACAGAAGAGCCCCTGGAGAAGGGCAGACAGGGAGGCAGAGCAGAGGACAGCAAAGCCAGGGATCAAAGGTCATAGGAACCCCTAAATCCCAAGTGATGGGTGTATCACTATAAAGGGCAAGTTAATTTGTATAATGGAATATTTTTCAGCAACAAGTTTTAAAAGATGACGTATTATTGCTTTCTGTGATCAGGAAGAAACAGTAGAGCACTATGTTTCATGATTCTGAATGATCTCAAACATCTATGGTAGGTAAATAAACAAAAATGGAATAGAGAGCATGGAACAATGACAAACCCTTGTTCTTTGATGGTAGAAATAAGATTACCAACAATGGAGGTAGCATATTGGAAGGACGAGGCATAGTAGAAGAGTCTAAGGACAGTAGTGGAGACAGTGGTGGTTGTGAGGTGCAACTATGTGCCAACAAATCATAAAATTTCACTTGATCACTTGATATCATGTTATTCGTTGATTTGTTTGAGCAGGCCCCAGTAACATATCCATTTGACCCTATTATGTGCCAGGAAATCCAGTGGAATCTGCTTGCTCCAGGAATAAGAAGAGCCTCAAAGCATTTATTCAGGGTCTTGATGAAGAAGTCTGACCATATTGTAGGTGGGCGGCCATGTGATCTTTGATGTCCAGTGGGATCCAGCAGTAAAGACACTAGTCCAGCGGTCGTCTCCAAATCGCATTACATGTCCAGCCCATCTGATTTTCGACGCTTTGGCAAATGACACAGTGTCCCTGAATCTCGATCAATCGTAGAGAGAGGTCGGAACTGAAGATTCCTTCTCTCATTTGAGTGAGGCATGATATTCCAGCATAGCTCCTTTGACTCCTCTTTGGAACACCTGATTAGCATTCTCATCTTGCTTTTGCAGGCCCAGGTCTTTGAGGTGTATGTTAATGCAGGGAGAATGTAGACTATAAGAGATGTGACTGGGGCCAGAGTTTCTTTGACCTTTTAGCTATTTTCTCTATGCTCTTGAAGGTGTCCATGCCATTCTCTTCCTCCTGTGCAGCTCAGGTAATAGGTCATTCATCATGTTGAGTTCTCAACTAGGCACACATAACTACTGCATTCAGAGATGTTTGTTCCATTAAGAGCGAATGGGGCCTCTGGGAATATTTCATTTTTCATAAACATTGTTTTGTTGATATTCAGCTGTAGATCTATCTTTTCGCATTCTCAGTCGAAGTCAGCCAGCATATGTGCCACTTGGCAAATGTGTGGTATTTTTTAAAACGATGTTATCAGTAAAGCGGAGGTGGTGTAGTGCCAACCATTTAACTTCACTCCCATTCCTTCCCATTCTCACTGCCGCATGACGTTCTCGAGGGTGGTGCTAAAGAGTTTTGGTGAGATGGTATAACCCTGCTGAATCCCTCTTTTGACATCAATGATCACTTCCTTGTAGAATGGTGAGATCCTGATAGTGAATCCATAATACAGCTCAAGAAGGATCTTGATGATTTGGGTTTGAAACGCCCTGCTTGGCTAGTATTTAGATGACCACTTTGGTCTCAACAGAATCATAGGCTTTCTTTAAATCAATGAATGCAAGACAGCAGCATCTTGACATCCCTTCAAACTTCAATGAGCTTGATTACCATGTGGATATGGTGGATTGTGCTGAATCTTTTTGGAAGCCAGCTTGCTCGCATGGTTGTCCTTCATCTAATGTTCTTCAAATCCTGTTCAGGATGACTCGAGTGAATAGCTTGTAGATGACAGACAACAGGCAGAAGGGGTGATAGTTGCCAATGTCGTGGATGTCTCCCTTCTTGAACAGTAGAACTGTCCTCCTGGTTTTCCATTGGGAGAGCACCTTCTATTTAGACAGGTAGGACGTGAAGAGCCAAGACAGTGTATTGATTGTACTGATGGCAGATTCTTTAGGTGTTCTGGTCTGACTTTGTCTGGATCGGGTGCTGTTCGCTTCTTTACCAATAAATGGCATGTCAGATTTCAGAAGGGAGAACTTTGGGAATACATATCCATCCTGTGGAATTTGTTATGTGGGTAGGTGGACTTGGCTATCAAAGAGATCTGAGAAGTCATGGATAATTTCCATTGCCTTTCTGGAAGATGTAATTGACCCCTCAGGTCGTCAGAGGACAGTCATCTTGGTTTTATTGTTGACGAAGAATAGGCGGGCATTGCGAATGCTTTTCCAGGCTTCTGTGCATTGGCCAGTATTGCTGTTCTTCTCTCTTTGAGGTCTTCCTTTATCACTTCTCTACACTAATTGTGAGCTTGGACGTTAGCACTTGGTTGCCTGAGGCTTTTACCTTGCCACGTTGGCGAATGAGGTTGAGAGTTTTTGAAGACAGCCATCCTTTTTGTCTTTCTCCCTCGGCATTCTTCACACAATCATGGAGGTGCTATACCAGTTGGTTGTATTCTTTATCTATGTCTTCAATGATGGCATCTTCCCATGTTGCACAATGGTGCCAGAGTTCCCAGTTGAGGGTCATTCTGAGAGTTCTCTTCTTAAACTTTGCAGCCTTTTCTCCCCATTGCATGAAGTAGATTTTTGCATGACAGAGACAGTGGTCCGATCCTGTTTGGAGTTTTGGATGACAGTGACATCGGTCAGGCAAAAACCATCGATTAAATATGATGTGGTCAATTTCACTGTGGAACTGTCCATCAGGAAAGTCCCACATCCAATGTTTATTAGATTTAGTTTTCTGTAACTGTGAGTTACCATGAATGGTCTTGGAGGACATGATGAACTCAGATAGTCTCTCACCCTATTTGTTCCATTCTAAGCCATGGGAAGTGATGTGGAGTACTTCGGCTGATCTTCTCAGTCCTATCTTTTCATTAAAATTATTGACTATGATCTTGCAGAAGGTGTGATCTTCTTTATAGAACTCCTCCAGTTCCATGTAGAAATTCTCCATTTCTTCTTCCTTGTATGTGGATGTTGGTGCATAGGCAACGAAGATAGAAACTGCTGGCAGTGGGTCACATCTCTTCAAGTGTAATTGTCCTATCTGGTTTTTTAGGTATTCAAATGTTGCTCATGTCCAGGTTTGTGTTGACAAGGACACGGGACACCGAAACATTGACGCTTCTTTCGTCACATGTTTCAAGGAACACTTCTTCTCAGGGTAAAACATGGCGTGATGCGATTGATGCCTTCTCATCTCGGGCCAGACCAATGATGTCGGACTTGATCTTTCACACTTGCACCATCAGGTCTTCAATATATGCTTCCGATATCAGCATATGTGAATTGAAATTACAGACAGTCATTTTAGTCCTTCCTTGTTTTGGCAGCCTAGTCTGGCCTTGATATTTTATCAGTCTCTCCTTGTTCATCCTTCTTAGTCCTGCCGTATTTAGGGCTCTTTCAGTGTCAGGGGAATAAACATTATTTTTACTGGTTTTGGCATATCGAATACACAATGAACAGCTTGCCAAACTCTGCCATGTGAGTGGCATACTCTCAGTAGCTTGTCGGGCTCTCTGAGAGGGGGTGGGTAGATATTCCTGGTAATTTACAAATGAATCGGTCGCACACAATGGGGAGAGCTGGTAGGAGCTCTGTCTGGTGTATCTACGTCTGTAGTTCAAGCATTCCTGGGCTTGAAATACTCTCCTCTGTAGGGTTGGTCTCTGTAGGATGGGTCTCTGACAATTGGGGCGTGAGATTGGCTTAGTCTTTTGGGTTGAGCTTTAACGAGTTGTGGAGTTCGGATGATGAAAACACTGTCCGCAAGGTGTGGGGATTCCTCTGGGTTCTTCAGGGGTTCTGTTGGGAGCATGGGCTCAGGGCTGGAAGTTGATCTCCATCTCTGATCCTTTGGTGGGCAGTGGAGTATAGGGAGTGCAACAGGGAGAGCTGGGAGCTGCTCTGCCTGGTCTATCTGCGTCATGAAATTTAACACACGTATAATGATATTACTTAAACTTCAATAAATATGAAAAGAAATTAGGGGGCATCATAGGTGCTCAGAGGGGTAATAAGTCTTGGGAGACTGATCTGACCTCAGCATGAAGAATGAATGCATTCACTTGACTTTATAAAAACAAAACCTGAATCAATCAATAAAGAATGTTAAAAAAATGTAGCTAACCATTTTTTTTCCAATTTTTCTGGCACCAATCCATTATCTTATTCACATTTAAATGTTTTATTATTTGTTTAACTAACACATTCCTTACTTAACTACTTAACTCTTTGTTTAATCACTTAACAGTTTAACTCTTTGTTTATTAATGACTTGACTGTTTAACTGCTTACATTTTTGTTCTTCTTTGACTACTTTTTAGTTTCTATGTTAATGAATGGATTATTTAGTTAAGCTCTTTTAAACTTCTCTAAGTTTGCTTGCTTGCTTAGTGAAATTCCAAGTAGTTGTTTGGCCCATTGAAAAACCTTTGCTTGATTTACAAAAATTATAGTTGCTTCTCTCATCCAGTCTGGATTTTAGTGAGCAGTCAATGGCCAGCTAATAAAAGTCCTTGACTTGAGACAAAATTCTGAATTTGTTAAGAATTTTTTGGGCTCCCTATCTTATAAGAGATCTTCACCCCTGGCACAAGAGTTCTTTAAGGTCCAACAAGAACTCTCAGGAGAGATTCCTGAGCATAGAGCATGGAATAAGTCCTAAATAGCCCTGACTTTGTTTTGCATCTGAACCCCAAACAAAATATGCAAAAATAAATTTTAAATATTATTGTTTGGTAATAAAGGATCTGATTTTTATTATCATTTTCTTCATGTTAAAATTGAGGTATTAAAATATTAATACACCACTAATAATAAAATATATTAAAATATAAGAGTCTGGGGAATGAATGAAAGTGTGAAATAGGATCAATCTCAGACTCATTTTTGACTTGTATTCTGAATTCCTTCCCAATTCAGCCACAAACATTCTGAAATATAACAAGGTGTAACTCTCTGCCAGACTTTACAGAATTCTTGCATATTATTAGCATACATGCTGTCTTTAATATAATGATTTAAAAATACATGTTTTCCTCAAGTCTCTGTCAACCATGCTTTGTGATCACTTCATATAAATTAAGAGATTCTACTTATTCCTTATGTTTCCCTGAAAATATCTTCTTATCCAAAATACTATTCAAAAATGGATTAATTTACCTTTGCTGAAAAGTTTACACTCCACCATTTACCTTCTATTATTTCATTTCCTCTCTCCTTTTAGATATGTATTTTCTTCTAACATTGTGTCACACATTTTGCTAAAGGTTGAAATTACAGAGTAAGAATAAAATGACTTTTTAGGGGTAAAGTTCACTGTCCAATACTGAGATTTCCTAAGGGAGGAGTAGCAATCTATTCATTTGAATCGATGGCTTACTACTGTATAAACAAATAAGGCCAAGTATTTTACAAGGGTGGGTTTTAGACTGCTCTGAGACATTTTTGTGTTTCCAATAGTTATTCCTAATTAAATATTTATTTAAAGATCATATGGGGCTGGAGCGATAGCTCAGCGGGTAGGGCGTTTGTCTTGCAGCGGCCGGCCCATGCTGGCTCGGGTTTGATCCCCGCACCCTACCCTGCTGGACAGGGTGGGGCATACTCCGACCTCATTGTGCCAATCGTCCATTAGCCTATTCTTGTCTACATCACCCTGAAAGTCACAAAAGCAACACTGAACATGAGAATCAATATAACCCCAATCTAAAATTAGCAATAAGTTTCGGGCTGAAGTTCACATCCCCCTGAATTAGTCACAAAATCATACAGGAGCACAAAAAGTGGAAGGTAATATCCTTGAAATGGAAAAAAGTGACCACCATTTACATAACTCCCCAAAGTCCTATCTGGCAGGGAGAGAGGGACACTGATAGTGCACTGGAATGATTCACCTTCAGACTACCACAGCATCATGGGTAAACAACTAGATTCTCAAAACAAGGAGTGAATAAAAGAAAAGATCCCTGAAGGCTCAATATGGAATACCCTCATACATACAAAGAATTAAAACACATGATAAAAAATATATATGATAAAAAATTCAGAGATAAAATGGTGAGGATGTTTAATGAGTAATGAAATAGTGGAAAAGACAGTCAATTAAATACAGGTATAATGAACTTAAGAGTGGAGTGGACAGTCAGTAAAATACAGGAGAAAATGAGAGCAGAAATAATAAAAATAAAAATAATTTTCATTAATAAAAAAAAACTTGGGGCCGGAGCAGTAGCACAGCGGGTAAGGTGTTTGCCTTGCACGTGGCCAACCTGGGTTCAATCCCCAGCATCCCATATGGTCCCCTGAGCGCTGCCAGGAGTAATTCCTGAGTGCAGAGCAAGGAGAAACCCCTGAGCATTGCTAGGTGTGACCCAAAAAGCAAAAATAAATAAATAATAAATAAAATTTTAAAAAATATCATTTAATTGACCAACTATGAGTAATTAATAGGCAAATCAATTTACATTAAGTTGATTGTTCCTTATATTAGAACATAACAAATAAACCTATAGTTATTTTATAGTTATATTTCTATATTAGAATATAACAAGTAAACCTATAGTTATAATAATCAAAAAAGAAAATTGTAGGATATTTTCAGATTTGATCAAATTGAAAAAGTTAAGTGGTTATTACAATGTTATTTGTAGACTCATAGGTTTCTCAGTAATACATGAATTATACCAATTATTTCTAATATGTATGGCAGAGAAAAAGGCATGGAGTAGTTCAGAAATAATTTATAACAAATGAATAAATTATTTCTTTTGGCTCACATCAACAGATTTTATGATCATATAACCAGTTATAAAATGAGTTGAAAACAGGAATTGTCACTTGAAGGAACTTTCCTTTATGAAAATCTCTGAAATGATTTCCAAGCTTAAAATGTGTTTTTACATTAAAATACTATTACTTGATTTTTTTTTATTTAAAAAATAGCTAACTAAAATTATTTGTAAGTAAAATTTATATTTATCTTTTAAGTTAAATATTCACTCCTTTATATGTGTTTATAGAATGAAATAATTTCTTAATTTTTAGTGAATGAAGACATAGATGTATTTTGCTTAAATACAAGCATTCATCATATATTACTAACTTATACTACAATGAACAACCTTTTAGAGAATTTCCATAATGACCTGTTTATCTCGCCTTCATATATTTGTTCACTAGTAATTATTTTTCTCCAACACCATCTCCTGTTTCCCTCACAATATATTTGTAATTTTTTAAAGTCCTGCAAAGGGGCCAGAGCGATAGCCCAGCGGGTAGGGCGTTTGCCTTGCACGCGGCCGGCCTGTGCCCGGCCAGGGTTCGATCCCCGGCGTCTCATATGTTCCCCGAGCACCGCCAGGAGTAATTACTGAGTGCAGAGCCAGGAGTAACCCCTGAGCATTGCCAGTGTGACCCCAAAAAAAAAAAAAAAAATAAAGTCCTGCAAAGAATAAAGTAGGGTTTTTTGGTTGTTGGTGTAGAAATATAAAGTGGAAATGGAGAGGCCTATTATTCCCATTAATCACATGAGATAATGCGTTTGCAAGCCTTATTCCCCATAGAGGAGGCTGTATTTTAAAGAAAACATTGTGTTCATTTCAGTAATTTCTCTAACCTCCCTGTGGTAGTGAGGCTGTAACTTTGATGACCCTTGTGAGAATCTAGTCAGAGTTCTTTAAGCAAATTCAAAGAATGTGACAGATTTTCTTCGAAACTCTGTCCTCTAGGAATATTCCAGTAGTGTTTATACATACAACTTCATGTCCTTTACCAAAAGTATAATTTCTACCAGCTTCTGAGATTTTACCAAATTATGTTTTCCAGTGGTAACTGAGTGTGGTTGTTTTATTTAGATTTAATACTTTCTCAGTATTTTTGGGTGTCTATCTGTCTTTCCTTTTCAGTTTTCTGATGGGCCTCAAGCAGAGTTGATTTTTTCATGATTTTTTCTTTTGCTTTTTGGGTCACACCCAGTGATGCTCAGCAGTCACTATTGCTCTTTGCTCAGGAATTACTCCTGGCAGTGCTCAGGGGACCATATGAGAGGCCGGG
Organism: Cryptotis parvus; assembly: GCA_021461705.1. Classification (NCBI taxonomy): domain Eukaryota; kingdom Metazoa; phylum Chordata; class Mammalia; order Eulipotyphla; family Soricidae; genus Cryptotis; species Cryptotis parvus. Next base: position 4,186 of record JAJIBD010025307.1, on the reverse strand, counting down.
GATCGAACCTGGGTCAGCTACATGCAAGGCAAATACCTTAACTACTGTGCTATGGCTCTGGCCCCAAGCAGAGTTGATTTTAAACTTGCCCTACTCAGTCTTATATGAAGGCAGTAATGACAAATTTCAAGTTTTTGTATATTGAGGTGACACAGCTTCTTTGGCCCTGAAGAAATAGAAATTTATGAGAGATAAAAGTTTTCCCAAACTTCATTGAGGAAAGAGACTGTGAAGAGATGAAGAAGGGGCTAATATTTGTAAATAAGGTAGTAGCAGAGGACAGTTTGCCGTGGATGACACAATGGAGAAAGCATAGTCAGGGATGTTAAGGTCTCACATATACGACTCAAAACAATGAGTCAAACTAGCAATGCTTTGTCTATTGCCTGCATGCGGTTCTCTTCCAGAACTATGCAGCACCCTCCAAATTTCACATGCCTAATTTAATGGGCTCTGTTATGTTACATAGAGCTATAAGTGGCATATCTCTAGTGAAATTTAGGTACATGAATTCTGAAACATAGAAGTTTCTCACTCTCACTTGGTCAAAAATGGCAGTATTTTACAACCATAAGATAGATTGCTTGATATTGTACAAGCATCTGAACCAGGAGTTTTCCTTAGCTTTTCAGGAGAGAAAGTTTGTAACCAAAAAATTATGAATTAATTTGTTGTTGACTGGCTAACATTTTGCCTTGAAATAAATCCCTTGAAGTGTCTACAGGTCACTTGACTTGACCACTTGACATCCCATTATTCATCGATTTGCTCAAGCGGGCGCCAGTAACATTTCCATTGGACCCTATCACATGCCAGTGTAGCCCAATGGCATCTGGTTGCTTCAGGAATATGAAGAGCCTCAAACCATTCGCTCAGGGTCTTGGACGAAGAAGTCTGACCATCTTGTAGGTGGGCAGCAACGTGAACTTTTGACATCCCATGGGATCCAGTCGGTAACGGCTCTAGTCCAGCGGTCATCTCCAAATCGCAGTACATGTCCAGCCCATCTGATTTTCAATACCTTGGCAAAACGAGACAGCGCCCCTAACTCTGGAACAGTGACAGAGGTCGGATCTCAGGATCCCTTCTCTCACTTGAGTGAGGCGTGATATTCCAAGCATAGCTCTTTCGATTCCTCTCTGGGAGACACGAATAGCATTCTTATCCTGTTTTCGTGAGGGACCCAGATCTCTGAGGTTTATGTTAGTGCAGGGGAAATGGTGGAGTTGAAGAGATAGGTTTTAATTAATATGACTAGGGGCAAATTCTAATCCTTATTCTGATTTATGAACTGAAATAGAAGTATCCTTGGCATGGGGCAGGAGCTATAGCACAATGGGTAGGACATTTGCCTTGAATGCAGCAGATCCAGGTTCAATCCCTGGCATCTTATATGGTCCCCTGAGCCCTGCCAGAGTAATTTGTGATTGCAGAGCCAGGAGTAAACCCCTGATCATTGCCAGGTGTGACCCAAAGAAAAAAAAAAAAAAAAAAAGTATCCTTGGCAAAGTATATGTTAATATTTCTAGTTCCTAATGATAATTTTCTAACATATTTATTATTTCTATATGACATTTTGATAAATATGTTGGAAATTCTATACCTTCCCTTAATATATGCATGCATTTATTTAAGTTAATGTGTTATTTGATTGAATTATATATGTCAGTAAACAAATTTTTTAACTTTCAAATTATTTTTTGAAATACTGTGAATTCTGTAAAATAGTCCCTAAGGACTTAAACAAATCTTTAGTGTTCTTAGTACTTATTTTTTTTTTTACTCTATATGATGTTACTGGATCAACTTTTTATTTTTCTCAGTTGAATAATCAGTCATCCCTTCATGAAAATAGATTTTTTAGTAGAGGTAGAATTATTACTTAATAAGTCATATCACTCAATTCTGTACTTTTTTCATTTCCATACTTGTAATAGAAGTTATACTTTCTCATGTACAGATCCATTTATTAATATGAAATAACCTTCACTGTCTTAAAACGATTTTTTTTTTGCCTTTTTGGTCCACACCCCACCGATGCTCAGGGGTTACTCCTGGCTTTGCACTCAGGAATTACTCCTGGCAGTGTGCTGGTGACCAGAGGGATTGAACCGGGGTCTGACACATGCAAGGCAAATGCCCTCCCCACTGGACTATAGCTCAGGCCCCGATTTTTTTTCTGTCTGAAGTCTATGTCATCTGGTACTACTTTTGGCCACGATAGCTTTATTTGAGGGTGTTTTTGCGTTAAGATTGCTTTCCAACTTTTGACTATGATGTGAATTAAAGTCAATCAACATAATGCATGATATAAAAAATAAAAGGTAAAATATACATGATAGATTCAGAGAAAGTATAAAAAACTTAAGAACCCATTCATGATGAAAACTAACAAGAAAGTTTGTGGGAGGGATGGGTGCTGGAACACTGTATGACAAAAACCTAACATGAACATCGTTGTAATTGCTTATCTCATGGTGGTATAATAAAATATTTAAAAAAAAATCAAATCAAATAAAAATGTGAGTTAAATTAACTTTCCTTAATACAGTCAAAGCCACCTATCACAGACCACAGCAAGCATTATCCTTTTTTATTTTTTTTTATTAAACATTTTATTATACCACCATGAAATTACAACTCTGTTCATGTTTAGAGGTTTTGGTCACATAGTGTTCCAGCACCCCTCTCCACCAGTGCCCATTTCCCACCACCAATGTCCCCAATTCCTCCCCCTCCCATAGCCTGCCTAAATGACAGGTTCTTTATCTCGTTTCTCTCTCCTCTCTCTCTCTTTTCCTTCTCTTACATATTGTGGGTGGCACTACATACACTTAGAAACCATCATGTGCATTTTTTTGCCTGTATTTAATGTTCAGTTCTAGGTTGGTATTAGTCTTTTTTGACATTTATTCACACATGTTCCCTTATCTGTCTTACCTAACCTCTGACTCCCACATGTTTGAGATAATTTCCACTTTTGGTAAGACAACCTGATATATTTATGTCATGCAAATAAATGCAGTATGCTATATCACTCTCTTACCTTCTGACTAATTTCACTCAACATGATGCTTTCCATGCCCATCAATTTATAGGCAAATTTCATAACTTCATTTTTCCAAACATCTGCATAGTATTCCATTGTGTAGATGTACCACTTGTTTCTTTGTCCTGTCATCAGTTCTTGGGCATACTGGTTGTTTCCAGGTTCTGGCTATTGTGAATAGTGCTGCTATGAAAATAAAAGTGTGGATTGTGTTTCCACTGTGTGTTTTGGCTTCCCAGGGTATATTCCCAGGAGTGGTATGGCTGGGTCCAAAGGGAGCTCAATTTCTAGTCTTTGGAGGAATGTGCATACTGTTTTCCAGAAAGGTTGTACAAGTCGACATTCCCACCAATAATGTATTAGAGTTCCCTTTCTCCCTGCATCCACGCCAGCACTTGTTGCTTTTACCCTTTGGATATGGGCCAGTCTCTGTGTTGTGAGGTGATATCTCATTGTTGTTTTGGTTTGCATCTCTCTGATGATTTGTGATTATGAGCATTTTTTCATATGCCTTTTGGACATTCAGATTTCTTTCCTTGTCAAAGTTTCTGTTCATCTCTTCTCCCCATTTTTAATGCGGTTGACTTTTTTCTTCTTATATAGCTGTACCAGTGCCTGATATATCCTGGATATTAACCCCTTATCAGATGGGTATTGGGTGAATATTCTTTCCCATTCTGTGGACTGTCTTTCTATCTTGGCCACTGTTTCTTTGGAGGTGCAGAAGCTCTTTAATTTCATGTAATCTGATATGTTTATCTTTTCTTTTAGTTGCTTTGTTAATGGTATTTCACCTTTGAAGATGTCTTTACTTTCAATGTCGTGGAGGGTTTTTCCTATATTTTCTTCAATGTACTTTATGATCTCAGGTCTGATATTGAGATCTTTAATCCATTTTGATCTGATTTTTGTGCAAGGTGTTAGACACAGGTCCAAATTCATTTTTTTACATGTAGCTGTCCAGTTTTCCCAGCACCACTTGTTGAAGAGGCTTTCCTTACTCCAGTTTGGACTCTTTGCACCTTTATCAAAGCTTAACTGATCATGTCTTTGAGGGTGGCTGTCAGGATACTCAACTCTATTCCATAGGTCCAAGGTCTGTTTTTATTCCAATACCATGCTGTTTTAATTACTGCT